>APFE030318431.1:159971-217154 GCA_000404065.3 Pinus taeda | reverse complement strand
AACTAGGAACCCTTCTTTCCTGCGAGTTTATCAGCCAAATAGACCTTCGGCTCTGATACCAGTTGTTAGAATATTACATATATTACGGAGCAATGGAACACATAAAATATTGCAGAAATATAAACACAGAAAACGCACAAAACAAGAGAGACACAGATTTACGTGGTTCACCCAGTTTGGGTTACGTCCACCTCGAACAGCCAGTCCTTCCTTTCTATTATCCAGCAAAATGAAGAGACACAACCTACAGCAAATCCGTTGTAATATCCTCTGTCTTCTCTCGCAGTCTCACCTCTCTGTTTCTTTCTCACATAGAATACACATCTATCTGACAGCCTCAAATACAGCCGCCCCCCCCTGGACCCCCCCTGTAGCGAATATTTTACGGGCGGCATTGCCGCCCCCATTTTGAACTGGGGTCCAATGTGGTGGTACTTTTGAATATAGAAGATAATCAGGCTCCACACCCAACAGTTTGCACCCCGATGACCGTAGATCTTCAACAGCATGAGGCCTGAGGTTTGTCGCATACACATGAAATTCACCAATGCGATAAAGTGGCTCTACTTCCCCGATTAGATCTGGTCCATTGATCTTGCAGATCCAACAGCCAGTGTTCCTTCTCTTTATCAATGGATCACCGACTGGGATTAATGTGCCTTAACCTCTGTTATTAACAATAAGGACTCCAATGTCCATTGATCGCTGCAATTTATAATTTAAGGCTTAATGCACAAAAGAATGCTTTATTTGATCCACAGGCAAATATACAGAGACAAGCGAAGGATTTCAATAGAAACAACACATTCATGCACACAAAATTATTTATTCAATACAATACAGTTACAGGGTCTCAACCCTTTGGCTCGATTACAGCAATAAAGAAACCCCCTGTTCCTTTCTTGAAATCCTCGCTCTCTCTTACTCGACTCCAACCTAGCTAACCCCTTGCTAGCTTCTCGCTCCCCTCTAGCTAACCTTTCTCTCGCTAACTTTTGAATTATGCAAATAGATCATATTTTATACAAAAGTGGATTCATGAACCAATTCTGGTTCAGATCCAGAAATCTCACTCTCTCCTAAAGAATCTCTTCAACTCCACTCTTTTCTAAACAAATGCTAAATCAGTCTTTCAATCCCTCATATCCTATTCAAACCAAATAAATCTAACCGTTTGGCCCGATATCCGCACAGGAAGGATCAATTAGCCACTATACCCTTTTCTCATATTTTCCAATAAATAAACATTGTCACGCATTTAAATAAATAAAATTAACTAATATCTTATCTTCCAACCCCTTGTTAGTTACAACATGTGATCATTCCATCACATTGTTGACTAGGTCTAAATGCCCCTGCATCAGTTTGTAGAGGTCGCAACGGATTTCTAAGTTCTTAAGAGAAAATGAGCGAAAAGAGAGGTAAACGGGCTTTTATAGAAAAATATTAATTTTTGGCGGGTTTATTAACTGATGAACAGTGGGCAGTTTTTTTGGTTAGATGGGGAAATGGTTTTGGAGGGTCATCGCACTACTTTTATGGTGCAGGCGGTATTCAGGAGGGGTCACCCAATGCCATACATCGTCTAACACATAACATCGAGTGCTGAGAGAAAAACCACTTTATCGGGCAGTTATAGTTCAGCCATCTGGCGCAGCCGATATGGTTGTGTGCCGTTGGATGTGGGGGAGGGATGATCAATGTTAGTCGGGCAATGGAATTGCACGAAGATTTAAACCAAAAGTTTTCGGGGGGGCCATGGGTTTAATCACTAGCGGTACGATATTAGCTTAAGACTTAATCTCATTCTTAACTGATCGGGGCACTTTAATGGATGATTAAGCAATGGGGTGGGATTTTAATATATTTTTTGGGATATGGGGGTGATTATATGGTTTATAATTAAACTAAGGGGTGGGTTATTTACATAAAGGAATTAATTAATATACGGGATAATGGGTTTTCAGGAATTTTTATATATTTTAAATTAGAAAATTAATATGAGGTGAAACGAGTGGAAGGGTTATAGCGCATAAGTATATGAATCTTTATGTGCTTTACATACACTTAGCACTTAGGATAAAATGCATTTGATGGGTTTTTTGGTGAAATAGGATTGACATAGGGGTGAGTCACTTTTCCTAGGTAAAGGGTGTCAACCATAGGAAAGTCTGGTTTTTATTAGGGAAATGAGGGGAAATGAAGGGGGGTGAATTTTTGGTACACCTAAAGAGAATTTGAGGAATTATGTGAAGAGCATGACATCAGGAGGCATTACTCAGTGGCTAGAACTCCTCATCAAAATGGAGTAGTAGAGAGAAAGAACATAAAAATCCAGGAAATGGCTAGAGAAATGTTGGATGAAGGAGGAGTGTCTCACAACTTCCGGGGAGAAGCAACCCAAGTATGATTATTACTATGAATACTCTGAGATTCAAACTAAAAGAAATGAACCACAGAGGCTTGAAATCCAAAACAATATATCTGTCAAACAGAACTCAACTCAGGACCAATAGTGATAAAACTCCCTATGAGTTATGGAAGTGAAGACCTGCATCAATTAAACACCTCAAGGTGTTTGGAAGAAAGTGCTTCATTAAAAGGAATGAAAATAATATTGGAAAGTTTGATTCACACACTGATAAAGGAATATTTCTCGAGTACTCTACTCGAATAAAAGAACATAAGTGTTACAACAAGTGGACAAAGAATATTGAGGATCACATCGACATAATAGTTGTTGAGAGTTTTAATTAGTGATTAAATTTTTTGATATTTAATTGTCAACCAGGACTCGTAAGCACGAGTTGTACTACATTTCTTGTTCAAGATTAAATTCAGAGTATGTAATTTTCATTTAATCGTTAAGTACATAATGATGGAAAAGAAACAATACTAATTAAGCAAACTAGCACTTATTGATTACGAGCTATATCTTTGATGTTATAGATCTTTCTTCTGTTTCACTAACCTAGCTTACTCCAGGCGTGGTAGGGCCCACCACATCTGGAAATAAGCCCCATTAACAATTCAGAGAGCTAGGTGTGTGCATGTCATTTCATAGTTGAATCCTATGCGTTCCAGTTATGAACATTGATATATGATTTCATGATATGCATGGTTCGTTGCTTTATAGATTACACAATTTAAAGATTACTTCATATGTTAAAGAGCTTCGATTCATTATATAACCTGAGTTTTTATTTTGATACAAAGCCATGCTATGTTCTTTCATTCAAAATTGCATTCATTCATGTTTATAATCAGAGTATCCATGATAGGAAAATAAATCGATTCTTGAAGCTATATAGCACGATATCTGTGTGTTTATCGCAATGTGTTTATCTCGATAACGAAGTTTATGATGAATGGTATGAGTGTGAATGTAGATTCCCTTATGTATAATTGAGAGATTTATTTACAGTGTGAGTTTTTTTATTGTGATTTCAAACGAATTCAATTTTATTAGAAATAGGTGTTACGTTTTCCATTTCCACAATTTGAATTTTTTGATTCGTTTCAAGCCTTATGATTTAGTTTTCGCAGTGTGGTTTACTTTAAAATATTTTCATTCAGAGCATAGATTTGAGTTATGAAATTATCATAGGATAATTTATATTTATTCTCGCATAATAGAATAATATTTATTTTCATTTCCAGTCCTGTAGTATAAATATTGATTTCAAGCATTGAACTGTGTGATTTATATTCCTAGTATGATTTTATTCTTCGCATTGCTTTGAGTTATTTGAAGATAGTTACTTCTAGGATAGATTAGATTTCCATTTTAAATGCAGTAGCATAGGATTTGATTTTATAGCAGCAAGTTTAGATAACTCTGTCAAAGGTTTCATTTTCGTAGAGTCAGTCTCTGTAACAATTCAAAGTGCAGTTTGGAAGGTGTTTCATTTCCAAGTAAAAGTAGTTTGGTTTGAATGGATTGAAGATAACAGATTAGGATTTGATCTTAGAATTATAGTTTAGCCTCCTTATCATATTTCATTACAAGTAAATAGATGCTTGGTCTTTTTAATAGCTAGAAGTTTAGATCCAAGTATGAGAATGAGATGACTGCTAGTTTGCTTAATTAGTATTGTTTCTTTTCCATCATTCTTTACTTAATGGTTAAAGGAAAATTACATACTTTGAATTTAATCTTGAACCAAAAACGCAGTACAACTCGTGCTTACGAGTCCTGGTTGACAATTAAATATCAGGAAATTTAATCATTGATTAAAACTCTCAACAACTATTATGTCGATGTGATCCTCAATATTCTTTGTCCACTTGTTGTAACACTTATGTCCTTTTATTCGAGTAGAGTACTCGAGCAATATTCCTTTATCAGTGTGTGAATCAAACTTTCCAATATTATTTTCATTCCTTTTAATGAAGCACTTTCTTCCAAACACCTTGAGGTGTTTAACTGATGCAGGTCTTCACTTCCATAACTCATAGGGAGTTTTATCACTATTGGGCCTGAGTTGAGTTATGTTTGATAGATATATTGTTTTGGATTTCAAGCCTCTGTGGTTCATTTCTTTTAGGTTGAATCTTGTAGTATCCACAGTAATAAACATACTTGGGTTGCTTCTCCCCGGAAGTTGTGAGACACTCCTACTTCATCCAACATTTCTCTAGCCATTTCCTGGATTGTTATGTTCTTTCTCTCTACTACTCCATTTTGATGAGGAGTTCTAGCCACTGAGTAATGCCTCCTGATTTCATGCTCTTCACAGAATTCCTCAAATTCTCTTGAGGTGTACTCTCCCCCTCTGTTTGATCTTAAGCATTTTATCTTTAAGTCTTTCTCATTTTCTACTTGAACTTTAAACTTCTTGAAATACTTGAATGATTCTTATTTTTCTTTTAAGAGGACAATCCAAGTGGCCCTGGTGAAATCATCAATGAGAAATGTGAAATAACTCTCTCCTTTTGAGGTTTTTACTCTAGTTCGGCCACAAATGTCTGTGTGAATGAGCTCTAGAGGTTTGTATGAGGAGAACTCTTTTGACTTGAAATAATTCCTAGTATGTTTGCCAAACTAACTTGCAGATTGATTTATCGGGCCTTGACAGCCTTGGTAATCCTCTCACGACTCGCATCTTGCTCACTTTTATGAAAATTTCAAAATTCATATGCCGAAGCCTCTTGTGCCACAATCGTGTTTCACTTGTTTTTCTTAAATAGTAGTTAACCTTGGAATCGTCAAAAACATGTACATTATTGTGGGTTATGATTGCTTTTCCCACTAGTTTTCCATTCTTCATGTCACAGATCTCACAGTATTTAGATCAAAAGGTCACATTGTAGCCATTATCACACATTTGGCTAAAACTAAGCATATTGTGCTTGAGACCTTCTACATATAACACATTTTGTGCTTCTAGTTTTTTATCAAGACTGACTACACCTTCACCCTTGATTCTTGCTGGAGCATTATTTCTAAAGGTGACATTGCTCCCTCTGTCCTTTTCTTTTAACAAAAAATAAAAAATAAAATGAATAAAATATAAATAATAAAATAAATATAAATAAATAAAAAATTGTCCCCAATCATATGTTTGGAACAACCATTATCCACATGCCATCTGTTTTCTTGATTATGAGTTGATAAGGCAAGTCCACACTACATGCTCCTTTTAGTCTTTCGTTTCCCACTCCCCTTATCCTTTTGGATAGCTTATTGTCTAATATTTTGGGACATAGACCGGTATTCAAACTTGCATCTGCACTCACTAGCTTTGTGCCAAAAATTATTACATTTGAAGCATTCTACTTCACTTAGAAAGGGAGTGAAGAAATTCTAAATTTTTGGTCGTCTGGCTGATTAGTTCATTCTCCCTTGACGATATCCCCTTTGCCCTGCTGCTCTTTTGTCTACTTTAATTATTTCATGATGCTTCTTCCCATGGCTTTGTGGTTCTTCAAAACCTGTGAACCTAAATTTTATCTTCCCCATAGAAGATTCTTGTGTCTTAGAGTATCCCAGACTAGTTTTTGATTCCTTAGAGTATCTAATCTAGTCACCTTGTCCCTTCAGCAATTTTTTCATTTAAACCCTTCTCAGTCATTGTTCTATCAAGATCGATTCTCAAAGAGGCAACCTCTGCTTCAAGACTCTGAAAGTTCTCTTCCCATTCTTGAATCAAATCTTGAAGAACCTCTTCTTTTCATTTAACCTCCTCCAGTTTAACTTTCAAAGACAGAATATCCTATTTGCATGTATGTGAGATCATTTCCCTTTTTAACTTGAGCATCTCATGTTTCAAATTCTTTTTCTCCTCTTCTAGTCTCTCACAAGTTCCTTTTTTTCTTCCATTAGAAGGACTAGACTATATTTTATCTTGGTAGCTTCCTCAAGCTTTTCTTTTTGACAGGAAAACTCCTCATTGTCAGAGTTATGCATACCTTCCTCTGCACGTTGTAATTGTTCCTTCAGCTGTGTAAATCCTATGGGCCAAATACCATATTTATAAAAGAGGTATGGCAAAATAAAAATATAAATAAACGAGAGGTATGGTAAATAAATAAAACATTTTTTATATTTACTCCATATGTCACCTTATATTTATGAACACGCAAGCGTGGGGAAGTAAATAAAAATATGAATAAAGTGGAGGTATGGTAACTAAATAAAACCTCTTTTTATACTTCAAATGTATGGTAAATAAATAAAACCTCTTTCTATATTTAGTCCATAACCCTCTTTCTATTTAAGAAGGCTAAAAAAAGAGGTTTTATTTAATTGAATCCTATGGGCCAAATACCATATTTATAAAGGAGGTATGGTAAATTAATAAAAATATAAATAAACAATAGGTGTGGTAAATAAATAAAACATTTTTTATATTTACTCCGTAAGCCACCTTATATTTAAGGACACTCAAAAAATGTGTTATATTTAGGTGAAGCCTATGGGCCCAATACCATGGGTCAATTAATACCATGCAAAAAAACATTATTAACCCTAATATTAGTATTAATAAAAATAAAGATGGCACATGGTATTGACCCATGGTATTCACATGGAATGCACCCTATTTAAGGGGGAATTAAACTAGCATAGATTCATCTTTACTCTTGATCAAATATCGTGATCTGCAAACTAACATAGAGTGAAAAAATATTTGATGAAATGGATCTTGTAATTTAATGTCACTTAAACATTTTAACTTCGTTAAAATTAAAAAAATAAAAATAAAAAAATTATAATTTTATTAATTTTTATAATTACTAAATTAGTATTGAAACCCCATGGTATGACCCATGTTAATACCATGGTATTCATGTGAGCATAGACTATTTTAAAGGGGAAATTCTATTAGCTTAGATCCATCTTAATTCCGGGTCTACCAAGTGCTGGGAGGGATAAATAGATTTCATCCCTCTAAGAGTGGTAGATGTGGAGTTAAGATGGATATAGGTTGGTTTTTATGATAATAAAGATATTAAATATACTTAGGAAATTATATTGTAAAAAAATCTTAAGGTGAATGGTTAAAGCTACATTTAGTCACTTCACAAAATTTAGTAAAAAATATCTCCATTAATATTGGTTTTTTCTGATTTAACAAAAAAAATGCAAAACAATGAAATATTAACTCTTTCTGCATCACCCTCGCAGAAGAGAGATAGTCGCTGCCCAGATTTCCCACCATTTTTCAAACATTCTCAATATGATATCTTCATGAAAATGTTAAGGTACTGATTTTGGATTAGTTGTTTGAAAAATATGTTGGTTTGTACAACCTTTCATCTTCTCTGCTATTCTTAGTTTGTCGTAATGATCTGTAGGGGTTGGGTCACTGCACCATATTGTCCTAAAAGGTGGATATTGTGCACCAAAAAGGAAATTAATCCACATGTTACAACGCTATTAAAAATGGCATGAAGATAGTGAATTATGCGAATAAGAAATTTAGATTGGGAAAGACGTAATTAAATTTTATTATTTAATTGAATATTTCCAATTAAAATAATAATAAATCTACATTTATATATTTATATATTTATATATTTATTGGAAGGCTTCTGACAACGGTCACTTCTTTCCATTAGATCCCCTTCAAGCCTTTGGGATACCTACTACTTCATTATAATATATAGTTGGGGCTTGCTACTTGTTGTCTTGTTGGGGTAAACAAACTTGATGTGTTTTTTTTTTTATCTCGCAGTTGGAGTCTATGGAATAAGAAAGAAATTTGATATCTCGGCAAAAGTGGTAGCTTGACAAAAGTGGTAGAGAAAACATTAATCTCTCCTACCATGACAAACATGGCCACTAAAACTTGCAACATTGTTTGTAGGAAGTGAAAATTATGTTTCTTTTTTTCCAAACATGTATATTAGTATATTACAGTTTAATGAATATGTTTTATTATTATCATATATGGTTTCATACTTTAACAAAACGTTTGCCAAGATTTCACAATGTTTTATTATTCAGTGAAAGATTTTCCAAGATCTTACAAGATTTTATAATTCAGTGAAAGATTCGCCGTGACTTTACAAGATAATATAATCTAGTGAGAGATTCGCCAAAATATATATATATACATATTATATTAGTGATAGAATCGCCTCCCATTTTTCCTACGTATCATGGGGATTTGCCCATTTATTATACATATAAATTTAGGGTGGTTCTTAAAATTTTCCCTAGCCCCTTTGCTTTAGCCCCTTTCTGTAAGTCTCTTCATATGCAAGGTCTAGAACCATGTGTTTAGCCCTAAGGCACTAGAGCCTTTAGACTCCTTTCCGGGGGCCTTTTTCCTTTTGTAAATGGAATCCTGCACTTCGGATATTTCCGATGCTTGCCTTTGATATCTCCTCTTGACCCTTGTAGTTGTCGATCGGCGGGATTGGGCCCACCTGGGATATCGCAACCGCAACATGGGAGAGGAAGCCTCTTTACCTCCTTTCATCGCACTAGGCAATTATCCAAACATGAACTTTCATAAGTTATGACACATAAAATATCGCGTCGGGGAGGGTCAATCACATATCGCAATTGCAGTTCGGAAGGGACTTCGACAAAGGAGGTACTTTGATTTGTGTGTTCGTCGATTGCCGATTTGTGATGGGTGACATCATCACTCCCACTTGTCACTTTGTGAGAGGTGACACGTGTCAACCAGAAATGCCCCCATAAGACCTTGAAAATGCCAGATCAGCATGCCACATGTCCTCCTTACTACCACGTCATCTTCGTACTGCCACATCATGTTGACATCAGCAGCCCCATGGATTCTTAGGACCAATAGGGTTCTACAATGTGGCCCCACTGGAGGAGAGAGAAAAGGGCCCATCCGCCCTTGGTTTTTCCTTGAATTCCTTTATTAAATAAAATTGGCCCCTCTTGATGCTTTAGCACTAAAGCCCAATTTTTGGCGATTTTTATGATATCAACGTTCGGTGATTTTCATGACCAAGTGCTTGTGTGCACCCTTTTGCTCTCATGATAGTTGATATGTGATATCGGTGCTCTACATCATGAACCACTGATACAATATGAACCATGGGCCTCCAAAAGTCGATATCGCCGATAAGTTGATATGTCATGCCTTGGACCTGCCGATAGCCAATTTGTGATATCGGCGCACTGTTGATCACAGATTTCGTTGTCTTCCCCTGCTGCCACTTTAGAAAATCCACGATTGTGATTTGCGATGAGCCTGACCCTTAGTCATTTTCTCTTTGTTTTCTGATTTTCAAAGGGTCCCTTCAATCTGCTCTAACTTCTCATCTATGAATCCATTTTTGGACTTCCATATATTGTTGGAAAGCTTATTCCAAGCACTATGCAATGGAGAGGCTATGATTAAGCTTAGAGAGCCTGTATGGCTTGGAAGGTGGCTTCAAATTTCACTTCTCTTTATTACCCTTTTCATAGATGAAAACACATTTAGCAGTGAGTGACAACAGATACGAGGAATTCTCTATCCAACATCCCCAACAGTTTGTGCCTCCTGTGCACTATATATTTGAAGCCTACCACCCTGATTCTATGGAAAATCTCTCTTAAGGTGTTCCTTACCACATTTCCAACACTCCAACCTCCCAATACCATCACCTCTATGTTGTTGTTGTGATCCATGTCCCTGCCTAGCTACATTGAACTTCTTATAAGGTGTCGCATTCTCTTTACCTTCTACATTCTGAGCCCTTGCTCTTTTTAATTTCCATTTACCCTTACCTTTATCCTTATTCTTCCCTTTCCATCCTTGTTGAGATTCATTCTTAAGCTTTGACTATTCATAGCAATGTTTCAATTTCCCAATAACCTCCTCAAGTGACCAAGGCTCATCATACTCACTCTGATCTTTAAATGCTAATGGAAATCCACTAACAATTCATTGAAATTTAGCCTTCTTAACTTTAAGATACATTACATACCTCAATAGCTCTAGGAACTTAATCGTGTACTCTTCATTTGTCAT
Source organism: Pinus taeda (assembly GCA_000404065.3). Taxonomy (NCBI): domain Eukaryota; kingdom Viridiplantae; phylum Streptophyta; class Pinopsida; order Pinales; family Pinaceae; genus Pinus; species Pinus taeda. The sequence continues at coordinate 206,712 of APFE030318431.1, read as the reverse complement.
TGATCCCATATTTAGCTCATAGAATTATTTGGCCTTATTGTTTTAGTACATTTATGACAAGTACTTCTTCCTGAAAATCCTCTTGAACTCATGCCATCTCAAGTCCTCTGTCCTGATGTCTCTGAACTACTTCACATTCTCCCATCAGATATCTGCTTTACCTCTGAGGCTAAAGATAGCTTCTGGCCTTCATATTATCTATGTAATTATACAACTCAAAGAACTTCTTCATCCCAAGTATCCAAGCCTCTACATCTTCTGGCTTCATCAAATATCCATCAAAATTAGGTGGCTTTGCTTTCTTAAATTAATCTAGAAAGTATCCCCTATCACTCCTCCTATAAAGATGATAACGATGATGATCATAATGCCTATCAGAACTAGAACAAGAGTAGTACTTGTGTCCGTCACCTCTCTTATCCTAAGTATCCAACAGCCTGTCATCTTTCACTGTATCATCTCTATCTAACATGTGACCACCATGAGACCTACTGCCATGTGCCCCATTAGTTTTGTCGTCCAACCATGGCTGATCCAAAGTGGCCCCTGTGACTACAATTTTGACAAACTCTGAAGGAATATTGCATTAACTTATGCTTGTTTCTTTTGTACCTACATGATTTTATCATTGTCCGACTTACAACTCCTTATTTCTTCCTTCAAGCTTCTCAATGTGTCTGCTAAAAAGAAGAGTGCCCAACACCACGTTGCTCATTTGATTCATAGGGAGAATATTTGTATTCTACCATCTTGCTAGTCATTTTTTATCTCTTTCCTGCAAGGCATATTATGTCAGCTAAACCAAATCACAATAAACCAACGTACCTTATCATAATTTGAGGAGGATATCTCATCTCCAAGATCAACCAAATCAATATAATACATGTACAAACATAATCATAACAACATATATACATATAACAAATAGGTGTATCAACACATAAACATCATTCTAGCTAGAGTCCAGTCATCAATGCATGACCATATCAACCTCACACCATGACCTCGTGCATGACAACAAAAACCATACCAATGTACACTGACAATACGCAAGCATAAACAACATGTAACCAATCATACACTCATGACGAGACCTTCCACGACAACACCCTCACTTTCACATGCAAACATCACTATAATCATGATTATCACCATACATATGCAACAAGCATATAGATCACAAGGATGAGTAACACTTGTGCAACTGGCATGAGTGCATGACCAACACACACTGCCCATCCGGTCCAAGGAGTGAACCATGCTCTCATACCAGTATGTGGTATCAGATATTACATAAAGAGAGCACAACCCACTCTGATACCACTTTGTAACACTATCATCCCACATCTACCCAAGTAACCAGCCAAGCGGGGTAAATATGCAACGAGAGGCCACTATAATGGGATTCAACATCCTATGTCACCTTAAAAATTCCATTCGATGGAAACCCACAACACAGGACTTCTATACCTACTACAGGACTTTGAGAATCCTTCCCAATGATCGGAATATGGATTAGGGGCAAAATTTGCTCAAAAATTAAAGTGCTCAAAATCGCTCAAAACCTAAATGACCTTGTCGTATTGGTGATACGATCCCAACGCAACTCGTTTCACTCAAAATCAAGTTCATATGAGAAATATAGGGACTTTTGTCTGATTTTCCAAACAAAAGAATTTTGCAAAAAAAAGTACAGGCATTGCCCAATCAACAGTCTGTACTGCTGACGTGGCAGATGACTATGCAGGTCAAAAGTTTGGTCAACGACCAGTGAGGTCATGCCAAGTGGCACTTTATGAATGGTCAACAGTTTGATGCGTTGGTTATTTTTTATTGGCTAGTGAGGAACAATGAGAAGGTGACATGTGGCAACCCCAGAGGCCACCATCTGTCCCTCACCAAGGGCATATCAGAATCAACGCGCAGTGACAAAAGTTTATTTGGGAGGCCAGCGGAGTTGAACCTGCGACCTTGCCCGCACAAGCCCCATGCTCCACCATTATGCCACACCATTTGACTTAACATATAATGGGCACACTTCTATTTAATGTGATAGCATGTGGCGGTTGGGGGGAGGAGAGGGCCAACCCCCTCCGCATATGACCAACAATGCAAAACCCGGAGCCAACGCTAATGCCAACCACGCTAAGTGGATTTTAATGATAATTAAACCATGATTAACCCTTAATTAATTGCAGATTTAGTTGGCAGCAGTTTTGGTAGGTCCAACAAATCCGGCATTGCTCTAAATTTGGAGGGGTTAACTGGAGTTTCTCTAGATTTGGTGGAGTTTTCCTAGGGAAAACTAAAGAGACCATAACTTCTTCAATTTTCAACCTAGATGATTCGGATGCTCTGAACATAATGGAATAGGTTGCAAAGGTAGAAAGACACTTATGTACGTGATTTTTCTGCGTTGAAGGTTAAGGAAGCCTAGGGCCATCGGGAGAGGAGGTCAAGCCTAGATTAGTTGAAGTCCAATTGCAGACCTTGGATGGTCATTTTTTGGGTTTTTGGATCTTATGAATCCAATGAAGCAAGTTGCAAAGCCATTGGAGCATTGCAAGTGCATGTAATCATAGAATTGACCATTAATCCAAAGAGGGCCTAGCCATTAAAGCAGGTCCAAGGAGATGTAGCCCAGGAGGGGTGAACTCCTTTATCAGCTTTGTGTTATGAGTTGTTGTGTTTTACTTCTCTGCATTTTACTTCTTGTATATGTGTTTTAAATAGCTAATTAACCTCATAAATTGCTCATAAAAGACACTCAACACTTGACACATGATTCCTAACATTTTGGTTAATTTGAGACAATCATAAACACATTTTTTAATACTAACGAGGTAGCTTGTATAGCATTAACAAGTTTTCCCAACATTCATATCAATTTGGTATTAAAGCACTATTAGCTCATTTTAACCCTAAGATGGTTTTCCAAGGTTAGCTAGAAAATTAGCTATTTGTTTTGTATTTGTGTAAGGAGAATTTAACTGTGTGAAAGTTTATGTGTGTAATCTGAAGAAGGGAAATGGTTTGAGATTCTTCTTTGTTGAGAAACTTTTTGAAAATTTGTGAAGCTTTTTTATGCATTACAAGTGTGATGGCAGCTTCAACAAGTGATGTTTCTAATCCATCTTCCTTAGCGAGACTCTTTGATTTAGAGATGTTGCAAGAGCTTATCATCATGAGAGATATGGTGCAAGAGATGAATGAATATAGGAAGGAGAAAATTATACTTCTAGAGGAGTTGATGGCCATGAATGAGGAGAAGAAAGAGCTTCTTGAAAAGATGCATGAGATGGAGATTCAACTCCATGATGCCAAGGAAACCCTAGCCAATTATGTGTATGAAAATGAGGTATGAAATTCAAGTTTATCTTCAATTTCCTCTCAAAATGAATGTTTTAGTGCTTTTGAAATACATGCTAGAGGAATAGGGTCCAAATTATTGATAAAAATGGGCTATGAAGGTAAAGGGTTAGGCAACCATGCATAAGGCATAGTTGAGCCAATTATTGTTGAGGAAAGGCCTAGGTAGTTGGGTCTTGGTTATGGAGAACATGATGGAGAATGCTCCAAAGCCCAGGAGGCACATGAAGGTATTCCAAGAAGTATTTTCATTACATGTGCATTACCTCAAGCTTGTGAAGTTTGTGTTCATGAGGAATGCAAAAGTTTTATACCCATTTTGCAAGAAGATGCTCTTAAGCATGCAACTAGTGGAAATGGCAAAGGAGAAGATGTTGAAAGCTCTAAGATCATTGAAACCATTGTTGGTATTCTGAAGACAGCCACTACCTCATCAAATTCCCCACTTCAAGAAGGCGGAAAAGGTGAATGTGCAAGGTACAAATCTACCCTTTATCAAGTTTCTTTTGATTATGATAAACATGGTAAATCTTCACATAAGATTTGGAGAAAATTTTACATGTTCCTTTTGTGGTTTGAATAACCATATTGTTTCGAGGTGCTGGAAGAGGATAGCCATACACAGGAAACTTTCAAAACAAAAGAGAAAGAAATCCAAAGGTCCATTGGATAATGGAAACCATGTTGAAAAGAAGATGCAATTATTTTGCACTCATTGCCATAAGCAAGGTCATCTTGTAGACAAGTGTTGTACTTTGCATCCAACAAGTCGTCCATGACATTTGAAGAAGGTGGAGAGAGATTTTGGCAAGAATGGAAAAGAGGATTCCATAATTGATGTGGGTTAGGATGATACACATGATGAAGTGCAGCTGAAAGAAGCACCATTGAAATGGTTTGGAAAGAGATGGTTAGATTTCTTAACCAATTAAGGCCTCACATTTCTTTTGATAAATGATGCAAATCTTGCCTTATTGATGCATTTCCTTGTTATTTGGATGCATTTATTTTCTCCTGAAAGTATGTTTCATATTGCATGAAGCAAGATGTTGGAAAATTAGAGTTCTGTTGACTCACTTAGATGCAACAAAGATGGAAATTTGCAACTAAAAATTTGCATGCATGTTGCATTCTTGAAATTGCATGTTTACGCCAAGAAGGTGTATGAAAGTGGAGTATGTTGACTCACTTTATTGTAGAAAATTTGGTCATTTCAGCTCTTTAAGTACTCATACATACCAATGGGATTCTTGTACTTGTGATTGCACTTCTGAGAGAGTTGAGAATTGTTATACATGCATGAGAGTTTGTGTGTGTGAACAGTGGAATTTTTAATAGTTTCATTGTGCTTGAACATGCATGAGTGATTGACTTGTGTTGGTTGATTGCTTTTGTTAAAATGTATGTTGTCGGCTTGAGAATGTTGATCATTTGCACATGCATGAGTTTCGGCTTGTGTGGTTGATAGATTGTTACATGTATGTTATATCGACTTGGAAGAGTTGATTTTGTCTCCAAAGATGAAAGGGAGATGTGAAGAATTGTTTCATGATAATGTGGAATTCTTGTTGAAATCTTCAAGTTATTGTACATGCTTTTGCTTGACTTGAAAGTCATTTGTTTGAAGAAGCGTGTTTTGTCGACTTGTGTTTAGTTGATGGTTTATACACCAAGATGTAAGAGTACATGGTGATGTTCACATGATGTGACATTTGTTTCTTTGAAGAAGCAAGAGGAATAGGTCGTCAAGTTATATTCTTGCATGCGTGTTTTTCAAGGTTAATGGTATTTCTTGTGACAAGATGTCGTAGGATTTCGGAAGGTCCACACTTGAGAAAGAGGCTCATAATTAGCATTCATTCTCAAATAATGACATGAGCAACATGTTAATACTGGAGGATGATGGAATCAAGAAGTGAAAGTGGACAAAAATGCCAAAAAAAAATTGCAACCATTGTAGACCATTTGATGTGTTGGCGCCAAGAAGTGAAAGAGAGGGCAAATGCATTCTTCCGGATGTGGAATTTAAAACCATGGAGGTAAAAGACTGGTCATTTCTTTTCTTTTTATTACATATATTAGAACTCATTGTTGTAGTTCACTTAGATGGGCTTAACTTGGAAAAGTGGTTTCCAAGGAGAAGCTTGCATCGAATGCATGTGTTGCAAAGGAGGAACATGATTCTCAGTGTCAAGGACATCAGTCAGCGTTCCAAGCACCGAGTGATCACTTTGGTATAGCAGGGTGTTTAATCATAAAGTAGCCAGCAAGTGTTGGATTGGGTCAGCAGGAAAAGGAGAACATTGGTTGAAGGACCAAGCCATTTGCAAGGAAAGGCATGTCAGTGAACCCAAGTGGTTGTCATGGAGATTTTTCCAAGTAGAATCAATTGATAAACTTGGGAAGGAGAAGAATATTCAGCTCTCATCAGATAACTAGCATTTGTGGGTCCAAAATCCTGTCAATGGGAAGGAGTGATGAGAATATGGATTAGGGGCAAAAATTTGCTCAAAAATCAAAGTGCTCAAAATTGCTCAAAACCTGAACGATCGCGTTATTCTCAATAGTATGATCCCAACGCAAATTGTTTCACTCAAAACGGAGTCCATATGAGAAAGATAGGGACTTATGTCCGCTTTACCAAACAGAAGAATTTTACAAAAAAAATTACAGTCACTGCCCAGTCAGCAGTCTATACTGCTGACATGGCAGATGACTATGCAGGTCAAAAGTTTGGTCAACATCCAGTGATGTCGCGCCAAGTGGCGCTTTATGGTCAACAGTTTGATGCTTTGGTTTTTTTTTATTGGCTGGGGGAAGACCAATGAGAAGGTGACATGTGGCAAGCCCGAAGGCCACCATGTGTCCCTCCCCAAGGGCCTATCAGAATCAGCACGCAATGAAAAAAGTTTATTTGGGAGGCCAACAGAGTTGAACCCGTGACCTTGCCCGCACAAGCCCCACACTCCACCGCTATGCCACACCATTTGACTTAACACATAATGGGCACACTTTCTATTTAATGTGATAGCATGTGGCAGTTGGGGGGAGGAGAGGGCCAACCCCCTCTGCATATGACCAACGCTGCAAAACCTGGAGCTAGCGCTAACGTTAACCCAGCTAATTAACACACTAAGTGGAGTTTAACAGTAATTAAACTATGATTAACCCTTAAATAATTGTGGATTTAGTTGGTGACAATTTTGGCAGGTCTGACAAATCTAGCATTGCTCCAAATTTGGTGGGGTTAACTGGAGTTTCTTCAGATTTGGTGGAGCTTTCCTAGGGAAAATTGAAGAGACCATAACTTCTTCAATTTTCGACCAAGTTTGGCTCAGAAAGAGTCATTCCTAGATGATTTAGATGCTATGAACACAATGGAATAGGTTGCAGAGGCAGAAAGGCACTTCTATACATGATTTTTCTACGTTGAATTTTAAGGAAGCCTAGGGCCACCAAGAGAGGAGGTCAAGCCTAGATCAGCTGAAGTCCAATTGCAAAGCTTAGATAGTCATTTTTGGGTTTTTTGGGTCTTATGAATCCATTGGAGTAGGTTGAAAAGCCATTGGAGCACTGCAGGTGCATGCAATCAGAGAATTGACCATTAATCCAAAGAGGGCCTAGCCATTAAAGCAGGTCCAAGGAGATGTAGCCCAGGAGGGGTGAACACCTTTATCAGCTTTGTGTTATAAGTTGCTTTGTGTTACTTCTCTACATTTTACTTGTTGTATATGTGTTTTAAATGGCCAATTAACCTCATAAATTTCTCATAAAAGACACTCAACACTTGACACGTGATTCCTTGCATTTTGGTTAATTTGAGACGATCTTAAACACATTTTTTAAATATTGATGAGGGAGCTTGCATAGCATTAACAAGTTTTCCCAACATCCAGATCACCCAATCATCCCCATGACCAGTCATTGGGCCCCATTGAATTTTTTTACCATTAAACCCCTGGACACTCCCTTGATATGGAAAAGGGTGCATCTAGGAGGCTCCAGTTGCTCCCACAGCTAGGCATGGACGTGTGACTTTTCTCCTCATTCCTATGCCTGCAACTACAAGATTTGTGCCACTTTTTCAGGCCCATTTCCCATAACTCAATGACATGTTCAGAAATGAAATTTTTGTTGGCTTGATGGGCCCTGACCCAGGTTCAACATTATTCAGCCAAGTAAATCCCTACACTACTGGCCCTTTCGGCATCAGCTCGTAGAGCGCGGATCGAAGTCTCACCCAAAGCAGTATGGGGGGATGCAGGAACCAAGTTTCCACAACCTGAGATGGTCATGATGTCACTCTATACTTCATGATCCTGCCTTCGTGCAGGTCAATAAGCCTTTAGGGCTTATCGATGTTCCTTCTCTTCCGTCCTTCAGTACCTTCGCGAAGGTACTTGACTGATCTTAGTGCATCCCTAACCTGAGGTCCAGGCACTTAAGCGCCTCTATCACTGATTTATTGTATAAGTTCCCAAGTTATCTTAAGTGTTACCTAATCTACCATGCATTTATAGTTACCTTCGTGTAATCCTTTACTCTTGCTTGTGTTTAATTAACAAATATAATCAAATACATCTGCACATCAAATAAGCATTATAATGTAAACCCAGATCGTAACATAATATAATCATATGCATTAAACAGAGACAAAATACACTTTGATTGTAGAATAATTCTCTTTGTTGATATCTCAAGTTCAGTACAGATTCTATCCGCCCTGAGCACAGAGCTGTAGGGGTCTGTGCACTCAGTTGTGGACTTCCACCCTAGGCCTCTGCGCACTCAGCTGCAGATCCTCTACCTACGCTAAGATTCGACAATACTTAGAACTTCTTACCCCAAAATCCTTCTTACCATTACTACTCCTCCCTTAAACTCTCATAAGACTCCCTTTTTATACAATCCCATGGTCCGCGGACCATGGGTAGATTTTTACAACTGACATGAGACTTCACAAAACAAGGGCGGACAACCCTTTGACCTCTTCGCGCTCCGCGACCACAAAATGCAGAGGCTTTACATTTTTATTACAAAATTTGGGCCTTCTGCCCCAAAACTGGATCTTGGGGGAACTTGTTCCCAATAGGCCCCCAACACAAACATGGTGACTCGCCCTCGAGTCACTCTGCGGGTGCGGAGATCTTGGGGCAAAGACCACCCAGCTCGACCTATACGACTACTACCTCAATGGTACACTACGCGGCCGCCTGCTTTATTTCTTTGACCACCTACTCTGTTGCTAGCCCTGCACTGTCAACTTGCAACTTTTGTTGAGTCACCAGTAGACTAGCGAGCTTGCCTTCCATGGAGGTTGTGATCAAGTAGGCCTCGTCCAACCAAGGCTTCAAGCGCACCTCCAGCATTGCCTCTTTGTGTTAAGCTACATCTACCAACTCCTTCAGTGCCTTGGCCTCCTACAGCTATGTGAGTCTCTGTGTGAGGGCAACAGTACGCACTGTCCCTTTTACCTCATCATAGAGTTGTTTCTGCTCTCGCGCCTCTGTTTCCAACCTTTGCACAGTAGGGTCTTCTTGTTGGTTGGTTGTACATCGAACAACTATTCAAAAAGAATTGTACAGTCTGCCACTGCACTTTCTACAGCTGTTTTTTCCTCTGTGATAGCAATCGCGCGCTACTCCTTGACTTCTGGTGGAGTCGAATGTTGGGCCCTCAACTGCAATTCTGCAATTTGGAGGTTCAGCTCCAACTAAACCTTTTCCAATTATGTGCAGGCGTTGTGCATCCCGTAGAGAGTTTGCAAACGCACACATCGACTGGCTCATCTGCAGGAATGGCCAACTCCAGGACCATTCGGCATGCTTCCTCCACGACCTGGACTATGCGCTTGTTCTTATCGATCACATCATTTGTAGTGGCGATGGCAGAATCTCGTTGTACGACCATCTAAGCATTGTTAATGATCTGCTCACTGATCACTTGCAAAGTGCGTTGTTCATGGGCCCTCAGCTCCGCGATCACCCCATACTGCAGCAAGTTGAGTGCCTCGCTAGGAAGCACTGCCAAGTTCATCCCTACTCCCTTGAGTGCACTGACAGCGGGCCTGTTAGCCTCAGTCTCTATCATCAGTGCTCCATCTGGCAGCACTATGGCTCAAGAGTCCCTTGCACGCAGCATCCTAGCAGCTTCTGAAGTACCAATGGCCAAACTAGTGGAAACCACGCTGGTTTGTGTTTCCCGAATCTACAGCTCTAGCAAATTCGCCTGAATGGTCCCCAATTCCTATTGCTGCAACAGTTCCGCAATGGCATCCCGCACTGTATCCCTAATGTCGTTCAAATCCCCCTCTGTTAGGGTGATCAGGTCCATGGACATCTTGCTGGCCTTGGACTTCTTCCGCGATCCTACTTTTTCTTGTCCCCTTGGATGCCTGATACGGAATGGAGGTGTCTGCGGGTCCGCTCCTCCCTGTTCTGTCGGATCGTCCTCTTCTTCTGGGAAGGGCAACTTCTCTTTGTTGGAGCCACACTCCTCTCCTCTTTTCTGTCTACCTGTCTCTTGTGTGGCAACACGGTCTGCCCTAGCCTTATCCTTAACCTCCTTCCTCCTTTTCTCAGCCAGCTGCTCCATTTTGAGCTTCGCTTCATCCTTCTTCTGTTGTGCGGATGTCTTGCTGGATCCCATCGTTAAGTCTAAGGCAATCTGCCATTTTTTCGGTCAGCTGTCAATAACCGCTTGAATTGCATCATCCATCATTAAGTAGGGAAAGTCATGCCACTTCTGCTTAGGTTCCTTTCACACCCTTATGGATACATGGTGGAAATCATCCTTAAATTCCTCGTATGGCTACAATTTATGAAAGACAGTAGGCAAAAACCATGGTTTACAGTTGATGGCCATGTACACATTCATCTCCATCAAGATCCAAAAGATCTTGTTGTCCTTGATCCACTGAGGATCCTTAGTAGCCCATAGCAAAGTTTACTTCGCGGCCTCAGGCAGGTCTGGCGTGACCAAGGGAAATTGGTTGTCTTCGGGTAGCTCCCAAACTACCAGCATGATGGATAGCAAGATCCACGCATAGTGGAAGGTCTTGCTGAGATCCTGTACCTTGCGGAAATTCGTGAGGAACTCACCGTAGAGGTAGTGCGCCCAATTAAACTGAACCCCCTCTATGCATTGGGCCTCTAGAGCTATTATGGGTGTTGGTACTTCATCGGAGCGACGCTTCTGCATGACCTTCGTTGCCAATATTTGTGTGGCCACTTTGACAGCAAATTTGGAAATACTTGTAATCACATAGTCGTGCGACTTATTTACTAATTCGAAATTTTTCTTCATGGCCTCCATGAGGGCCAGTTTGTATGCCTTTCCACCAAACATCATAGCCGAATTCTCCCCTGAATATGGCAACCTCGTGATTCTATGGATTAGTCTATCAGTGATGGGTATTGGCTCCTACAGCCATAGACACCCATCATGTACCAAGCACAATAGCTACTTGATTACCAGCAAGGTAATGGGTGTGCGATTGTAGTGAAACACCCAAAGAAGGTTGAGCAAGCCTGCCTTATCCACTCCTTCGAGTCACTTCTGCGATTCCAACGCGGTCACCTTGGTGGTCTTATGGAGGGAGTGGTGCATCACCTAGTCTATCGCCAGGTGAGGGAATCGCTCGATGTCAACTAAGTCCCAGTCCTCCAATTTCAATATTGGAATCTGCCCTAAGCGTGGTCCTTCAAAAACAATTTTGTTTAGTAGCAGAGGTGTGTACAAGGTGACCTTGATTTCGTCAATGTCCTTAGGCACCTTAGGCTTGCCCTTACATGGAGGGACATACTTAGGAAATTTAGTAATGGCGTCAAACGCCTCAACTTCAATGTCCTCTGTGTCGATCCCAAGATCCTCATCATCCTTTGTGATATCCTCAATTTCTTCCTCCTGCAATTCCAGGTTAATAGTTTTTCCCTTTTCTTGAGTGGTGGGCTTATCCTTCGGCAGGTTTCTCCTAGGTGACGTGCGCACCAGTGGTGTCGTGACCTGTTTTCCTTTCTTGCCTTTCGCACCTTCCTGGGTCTGGGTAGGCCTTGGTCTAGGTGACCGTGGAGACTTGGGTATCTCTACAACCTCCGGAGTAGTTCCCTCTGCTTCCATAGAAACCTCTGGCACAGCCCCTTCGGTTTTCACTAATTCCCCAATATCTATGGTTTCTGTCAATGTCAACATGACGCTATCCAACAGTTCTTGTGTCTCCTTTGGTAATTGCTCAAATGCCGAACTCGCTAGCGGAGCTTCAAAGAATTCACGATTCATACACGTCGGAGAGCTCAACAACTCAATGCTCAAAATGCCAAGTGTTCTTCATTAGGCAGCCATATGTAATTTATAGACCATTTTGAATTCAAATCAAACTGTTCCCCCAAAAATCGGTTCATTAATCTAGAATGGCAACAGATTTTCAAGGATCTCACCCATAAATTGCGTCTTAAATGCCCCCCCGGGCTCCATTTGGCCATTTTTTCATCGTCAAATCATGAACAGTGACTTTAACGGTCACTTTTCAGTTGATCTGCACAGTTTTATCCCAGGTAGCGTAGCCTTCCACATGCTCGTGTGGTCTCTATGACATCTCCTCATTCCGCGCAGTTTCTTCATCACGCAGTTCCCCAACCCAGGCAGTGTAGTTTATAGTCACGTGCCTCCTTTCAGCTGCCTGGAGCGCTAAGACTGTGATTCCTTCATATAGTCACCTAGCCATATCACCATTGTATGGCTTCAATTGGCTACCATTCACTTTTCCTGGGAAGGGCTCCCCATTTAACTTAATCAATTGAACTGCTCCACCGTCAGTAATTTCTTTGATGACATAGGGCCCCAACTAGTGCATCCTAAATTTTCCTGGAAATTTATCAAAGTTGCTATCATACAGCAAAACCATATCATTTACCTGGAAGATGCGAAGTTTAATGTGCCGATCATGGCATGCCTTTTCGCGTTCCTTTTGAACTTGTTGATGAAATCCAGCTAGAAATCGGTCCTCTTCAAGCTCTACTAGTTGCGCGAGCCTCTCTTCCAAGGCTCCACGGTCCATCATTCTTGTGAGTGTCGCTATAACAAACTAGGTACAATGTATTCCATTGGCATCCCAGCTTCTATGCCATACGCAAGTCTGAAAGGTGTTTTCCCAGTCAACTTCTTGCAAGTCGTTCTGTAGGTCCATACCACCAATGGTACGTGCATATCCCAGTCACTTCTCTAAGCATTGTAGACCTTTGTCAGTGAATTCTCTAGTATTTTATTGAATGCTTCCACTGTCTCATTGGCCTGCGGGTGATGCTCTTCTCATGATACACCTGAAATTATTCCGTCAACGCGCTGATTGTTTCATTAAGGAAGTGCGTACTGCGATCTCTCATCAAGATCTTTGGACAGCCAAATCTCGTCAATACGTATTCAAAAAGAAACTTCATTGTTGTCACGTCGATACAGTCCTTCACAGGTTGCACCTCTACCCATCTGGTCAAGTACTCTGTTGCAGTGATGATGTATCACGCACCTGTTTTCTTTCTCAGAGGCTGAATTGGTCCCACAATGTCAACCGCCCATTTCTCAAACGGTTGTAATGTCACCTGTGGTGTCAATGGTAGCTCATCCCTTCACGATGGCCTTCTAGTCCTCTGACGTGCGTCACTAACCCTACAAGATGCTTCCGTGTCCTTATGCAGAGTTAGCCACCACAACCCAGCACGCAAAACCTTCTGTATGGTTGCTTTTCCTACATAATGGCCTCCAGCAACTCCTCCATGAGCCTCCACAAGGATGCTGCTTTGCTCAAAGTCAGGTACATAGCGTTGCAATATTTCATCAGACCCCATTTTGTACAAATGTCCTGTAATGACGGAGAAGTCCGTTGCACGCACTACTAACTCCTTCTTTTGTTGGCTTGTATACCCTTCTGGAGCAGTCCCCGTTGTTAGGAATTGTATGATATCTTCAAAGTGATTTTCAGCGACATGTACCATAAAGAGTTGTGCATCAAGTAGTCCTTCCTCCAAATTAGTGGGATCATCTCTCGTTTCGATGCGCGACAGATGATCTGGTCTCGCGTTCAATCATCCAGGCTTCATAATAAATTCAAAATCATACTCCTGGAATAATAACAACCACCTACAGATCTTCCACCCCAACATAGGCTTATTAACCAGGTATTTCAATGCAAAATGATCTGTATACATCTTAAAATGTCCACCCAGCAAATAGTTCCTGAACTTTTGGAGTGTGTATACCATGGCTAGTCCTTCGTGCTCTGTAGTGGAATAGTTCTTCTCAGCCTTAGACATCTTCCTGCTCGTGAATGCTATAGGATGGTCAAATTCCCCTCACCCACCTGTGTCAACACAGCCCCTAGCATGATACATGAGGCGTCCACATGCACATGAAATTCCTTCTTCCAGTGCGGAAAGACTAGGATCGGTGCAGTGACCATTTTCTCTTTCAGCACGTCCAATCTCTTCTGGTATTCATCACTCCAACATAACATGGTGTCCTTTTCCAACAACTTCTCCATGGACGCAGTAATCTGGGCATAGCTCTTGATGAACTTCCTATAGTATCTAGTATGCCCCAGGGTCGCGCGTAGCTGTTTCGCATTCCTTGGCGCCTCCAAGTTAATTATCACCGCGATCTTCGTGGGGTCTACCATCAATCCCTATCTGCACACCACATGCCCTAGCAAGATCCCAAAAGGGACACAAAATAGAAACTTCTTCAGATTAAGCGTGACCTGGTACCTTTGACACGTATCTAACATTAAGCGTAGAATTTCCACATGACACTTGACCAATCCAAACATTGTCCAATTGTCAAAGTAAACCTCCAAGAACTTATGAATGAAGTATTTGAATGTCGCAATGACTACGTGTAAAAATATTGTTGGCGCATTCTTCAACCCAAAAGGCATTATAGCATACTAAAAACATCCCCATTCCATCACATAATTTGTCTTGCTTCTATCTTTAGGCGTGATTTTGATTTGATGATACCTAGAGAACCCATTAGTGAAAGAGTATGCTTCTTAGTTGCCTACATTATCCAGGACTTCATTAGTGAACGAGGTCGGGAAGGGGTCATGCACGCAACCATCATTTAGCTTGCAGAGATCCATGCATATCCTTATTTCTGCCTTCTATTTCATTTCCTGAACCACTATCAGGCTTACCTAATCAGACTCCTCTATTGGTTCAATAATTCCTGCCACGAGCATCTTATCCAACTCAGCGCGAACCCTTTCCTTATACTTAGGATTAAGGCAATAAGGTCTTTGTTTTACAGCCTTCGCATCTAGTTTTAGGGTGATATTTATGACACCAAGGTCTCCTATTATCCCTTTTAGATCAAAAAACTTTGAGGGGAATAAATCCTAATATTCGTGGAGGAGCTCAACGATCTTTTCTACTATTGCATCATCCTAATAGTCCCCAATCTTTGCAAATTTTGGTTCCACCTCTGTGCCAATGTTGACCTGCCTAGTTTTCAACAGCGCGGATATGTCAGGATCCTCTATCTGTGAACCTTCAACCTCGTGATGACCTTCAATTTCCGAAATATTAACTTTTCGAGGATCCTTGTCTTCTTCTTCAACGGTCACGTTATAGCATTCTAGTGCATGACTCAACTAGGTAGTCCAATCAGGTTGGATTAGGTCCAAAGGACCTTGTGGTATCCTAAAGATTGTTGCTTTAACCTCCTGTAGCATCGTGTCAATACAGTCAAACCCATCCTCAAAGCTAAATGTTATTAAAAATCCCTAACGCAAGATGTCCCATTCCTCTGTGCCATGGCGGAGCTCAGTTTCCAAGTACCAATTCAATGGTATGATGCCTAGGGTATGACAAAACAAATGCACCCATTCAGGCTGGGGCTCTGTGCCATAAGCCTTATTCCATTTAGCCAAGTGATCGCACGAGTCATCTCTTCCATCATACTTATCTATCATCCGTACTCTTGGCTGCCCAAAATGTATTCTCATCATCCTCCTATAGTCGCGCCAATCACTAAAACTATCCTTGTGCGTACCCCACCATCTTGCAGGCATAGCCCACAGTACCCAGTCCAAGGCCTGGAAGCAATGTTTCTCCGGTACTTCTCTTTCAAATGCATCCAAAAAGAAATCAACATCAGTTAGCCCATCATAATGAGGGAGATTCCTGACTTCGGATGACACACAATGCAGCAATTTGGTCATCATATTACAACGCAACATCGAGACTTCATGCAGTTGGTTCTGCCAATTCTCCAATTCCTCATCCGAGTCTAACATTTAGGAGCTTTCGTGATCCCATTCAATGCATTCGTCCACTATCGGATTCACCCAATCCTAGTCTCCTGTCGTTATTTTGTAAATCTGGTCCAAATCTTCATCACTTTCATATCTCGGATTGGTTTTATATAGCGCAGTCCCTCCGCGAGATCCAGTGGCACCACTACGCGGAGCGACTTTTTTTCAAATATCATCTTCCGCTTCTTTAGGTTTATTACCCCATTCATGTCAGTGGCCCAATCAACTCCAAGGAGCGCAAGGTAGGGATTGTTATCATCCACATTCTCTATTACCTCAAAATCCGCCAGCGCGATTGCACCCTCAATGTCAATTGTGGCCCCTTGTAGCCTCCCCATTGGGATAATTTTCTGTTGATTCGCCATCCTTCACTATATCGAAGACCACTGGAGTGCAGGTCTCCCCATTCTCTCCCAGGTCTATTTTCACAAAACATTTATGTCGAACCGTAGATCCAGGATAACTTGGTCCATCACATATTCTCCTATCTATACGGTGAGTCTCATCCCTCGCCCGATCCTTGCCTTGTGCTTGCCAAGCTTCCTAACCACGCGTGGTTCACTAGTAGCGCCATCCTTACCAGCGCACCGATTTATCAGTTCCTGCAGGCCTCTCACAGCCTTACTGTCATGGAGCAGCTTCATGTACGTCTCCAAGAACGTGGTAAGGGACGGGTCCATTTCTTTAACTAGTTTCTCCTGACTTTCGAATGTAGAGGCCTCAGCGAAGCTTTTCTTTGCTTCCATAAATTTTTCTTTTGTGCGCTCCAAATCAAACCCAGTCTCCTTTTCTGGTACTTTGTGGACCCATACACCTTCTACAGGCTGCTTCCCTTTATCCTCCCCAGTCGTGGTCCCGCTCCGCTTTACCTTAGGGTCTTCCTCGCGAGGCTCATCCCTCATCATCTGGAGGTTCTGCGTCGGCTTCAGAGACTGTGCCCCCTTTTCGTTAATCTTGGCCAACAATATTGGGCAATCCTCAGTCGCATGGACAAACTAAGTGTAGTAGTGGCATGACAATCACGTCGGATTTAGACAATCCCTCGCATAGTGTCTTGGGCCTCCGTAATTGTAACAAATCAGTTATCCTCGACCTCAGCCGTGCCCCTGATATTCACCTTGTGTTTCCCCAACGCCTTAGTCTGGAGGCAGCGTTTCTGTCTACATTCTGTACGCGGGTGTCCTATCCATCATTAATTCGTAACTTTTATAATTGTGCTCGTCATGGCCTACTGATTGACAAAAATTGCAGAACAAATGTTGCGGTGTTTATACAAATTTCTATAGAAAATGGCAATTATCAGTCATATGTTTCTCTTCTACCTAACATTTAGCACACCATAGCACAGGTCCTGCACTTGGCCCTGTTGTGACCTCCGGTCGTAGAGGCATTGGTCCTCCTACTGCAACGTAGTTCGCAAAAACTGGGCAGTGATCCTTGTCATGCCCCTAACCCTTGCATTTTATGCACCAAACCTCTTCACGCGCCTCTAGCCAAGCAGTTATATCCTGCTTTAGACTTTTCATTTTGAAACAAAGGTTTTGCAACTATGCATGAATCTGCTAAACCCCCAAATTCAAATCTTGCATCAGCGTTTCGTGTAGTCTCATTGAAATCTCCAAGGCTTCTACCTGAGTTGTAATCTTTTGTTGTGACAGCGCAACCCTTACGAGTGGTAGGAGCAAGGCCATGAACCATTCGTTGTGCTACCCATCCGTCAAATTCATATTGGCTTCATGGATTTTACACTTCAATCTCTGATCTAACTCCTAAGGGGTCTCACTTGGTTTCATCATGATTTCCTTGAATCCCACAATCGATTGTGCTTCATACTTAAGCCTACTCAATTTTTTATTCAGCGCAGTCTGGATCTCCACCAGCCTAGCTTCCTGGTTATCATTAGAGTACTTGATGTTGATGTACTAGGTTAGCCCGCGATCCTGCAAGGCACTAACCAACGTCACCTTCTTCATGTCATCATCTGCAATTCCCTGAGCTTCCCATATAGCCTTTATGACAAACCAAAATTGGTCTAGGTCCTCATTCCCTATGCCCTTGAATACAGGTAGTTTTACGAAGTTTTCCATATTGAATAGTGGAGGTGGCAGTGGTGTGGGTGATAGGGTGAGCGGTGGAGGCGAGGATGGAGGTGGTGTGGATGGATGTGATGAGGGCAAAGGTGGTGTAGGTATTCACAGGAACCCTCGTCTTATCAACTGACTAACGCTCAAGGGAGAAATTTGCAGTGTCCCTTCGTCATCACTTAAAGGGAGTCCGATCAGTGGGCTATACTCTGGACCTTTTCTTCCTCCATCCCTGAAAGGTTTTCCACTTCGCGTAGATCCAAACATCAAGGTAACCGTATAACCTGTTATTCACACAAGAGCATCTTAATCCAAGTAATTAGTGATTTCAAATACTTACCTCGTGGTATTTTGAAGAAGCATCGCTTTTCTTCACTATAACTAACAGAGGTATCGACCGCAAACTCAGTCACAAATCCTCCTATGATGCGGTAGAGCCAATGGTCGACAGTGCACACGATATTATCTTCAAAAGCTTCTAACCTCCATACTAGCTTCGGTGTCCAAACAATTGGCTTGTCAAGCCTCCACCTTCCTTGACCATCTGCCAACTTTGTGATCCACTAATATGACTCAACCGGGAAGGAACAGAAGAATATTTCATGTATTTTTGTGTACAGGTATCTATCGAACCACTTTTCTTTCATCAATCATAAGTTCTTGTTTTCTTGCGCTACAAATTCATGGATCTTTCTATCCAACCAAGTTTCAATTTATGTCCTAGTTGGATTCCAATGATACGACATCACACATCTCTCATGCAAATCTCGGTCCCAGCAATGGAACCATTTGTTGGCTTGATGGGCCCTGATCCAGGTTCAACGTTAGTTATCCAAGCAAATCCCTACACTACTAGCCCTTTCGACATAAGCCCATGGAGCGCGGACTGAAGTCCCACCTGAAGCAGTATGGGGGGATGCAGGAACCAAGTTTCTACACCCTGAGATGGATGTGATGTCGGTATATACTTCCTGATCCTACCTTCGTGCAAATCGATAAGCCTTTAGGGCTTATCGATGTTCTTTCTCTTTCGTCCTTCAGTACCTCCGCGGAGGTACTTGACTGATCTTCGCGCAGCCCTAACCCGAGGTCCAGGCACTTACGCACCTCTATGACTAAGTTACTGCATAAGTTCCCAAGTTATCTTAAGTGTTACCTAATCTACCATGCATTTACATTTACCTTCACACAATCCTTTACTCTTGCTTGTGTTTAATTAACATATATAATCATATACATTCGCGCATCAAATAAGCATTATAATGTAAACCCAGATCGTAACATAATATAATCAGATGCATTAAACAGAGACAAAATACACTTTGATTGCAGAATAATTCTCTTTATTGATATCTCAAGTTTAGTACAGATTCTATCTGCCCTGCGCACACAACTGTAGGGGTTTGCGCACTCAGCTGCGGACTTCCACCCTATGCCTCTACGCACTCAGCTGCAAAGCCTCTAGCTACGCTAAGACTCAAGAACACTTGGAACTTCTTACCCCAAAATCCTTCTTACCATTACTACTCCTCCCTTAGACTCTTATAAGACTCCCTTTTTATACAATCCCATGGTTCATAGACCATGGGTAGATCTTTACAACCAACATGAGACTTCACAAAACAAGGGCAGACAACCCTTTGAGCTCTTCACGCTTCGTGACCACAAAATGCGGAGGCTTTAAATTTTTATTACAAAATTTGGGCCTTCTGCCCCAAAACATGGGATTTTAGCACCAAAACTAGCTCTTGGGGGAACTTGATCCCAACAATTTCACAATGCAATAAAGATACATTTACAAAAACATCAAAAAGGACTAGACTAGACCCCTACTAGCCATGACAGGAATTTCATCAAACATGTCACAAATACGTAATCTACAAGTTTAAACAACACATATGAGCATAGGGGTGTCATACTTATCTGAGAATCACTAAGAAGCATTGATTCCCCAACACATTAGCTTAAATTTCAACTATTAGGTCATAGATACATTTTTCGTTCATTTACAAATCAAAAAATTACGAGAACCATACATCATCACTATCATATTACATACTTATAACCAGCCTAATAACAACAGAAATATCAAGGATACATCATCCATATAATCCACATATAAACCAATACATTTACACATAAGATACCAAGGAAATAAGCCCTTATTAATGAATGCAAAAGCCAACCTGGTATGGGACTACTATGTTCCACCCAACCATAGATTGGTTGAGTCAAATCTCTCTTCATCCAATCACTCCCATGTCATATTCCAAGCATGAATGTGGGACTCAAACCAAAAGAACCAATTAGGGCATCCTAAGGCTAAACCACCTCACCCTCATCAATAAAAAACAGGGTTTACTGTAATTGACACCACATCACTAGGCCAAAAAGAGCATGGATGCCACCAGATTTACCCACCTACATCGTGATGAATTTTCTTGTCTCCTAGTCTCTAGCTTTTAGTGCAATCCACATTGGATCACTAGGACTTAACCGAGACTCCACTCTCCAGGATTTACCGTGTATCCCATCTCGAGATTATTAGGCCTGATGGAGAGCACCCACATATAGGATTTACCTTATATCCCACGATTCACTGGTCGAGGATTCCTAGGCCCACCGAGGCAACACAAAATTTGACTTTACTACAACCCATAGTCTGGTTCAAGGGTTACTAGGCCATGTGTTCTTTTATTCAGAGATCCACCTCACTCAGCTTTGAATCCATCCAACTATCTAGCTCAACCAGAACATGAGAACCCCATCACACCATGGCTATCTGAAAATGGAAAGGCTAGGCTGAAAACACTATCACACCTATAAAAGCCCGTGCCAATGAAAAAATAGAACCAAGAACACACATGCAACACCATGCATGCCAAATTTAGCAAGGAAACCACACATGCAATTTGATACTTGCAAAGAATCATGTTGTAGATGCTTGATCCTACTTCTCCTTGCTTGATCTACTTCCTCTTTGCCTCATTTTATTTTCTTGATCCAATGTTGAAATGCTCCAAGAAAAATCTAAGTGTCCAAGAGTGCGAGAGAGAGAGAGAATATAGAGAGAGCTCCAAAATTGAACTGAAAAAAGGTACCAACTAATCGTCAGAAGCCTTTTTATCAATTAGGCCTCTGTTTTCTTCATTTTCCATTATTTTCCTTAATTTTCCTCCTCGCATGCAACTTGTGACCTTTCACCTTCCTTTTCTCCTAATTTCCATTATTTTCATAAATAAACGTGCCAAAATGCCATTTTTCCTTTCCAAATCCTTAGCCATTGCCTTTGCCAATTTCCTTATCTGTAATAAACCAAATGAACACCCACACTAGGAAGTTTTGCCCAACATTCATCTTGGAATAAGTGTCCCATAATCTGTGCTCATTATTTTGCTTTTATTAACTTTTATTACATGGAATTTTCACCAAGGCAGTTACAGAACCCTCCCCCTTGGAGGATGTCATCCTTGGTGTTCAACCACACCAGTACCTCAGAAAACCTAATGAAAGAAAACATACTACCCATGGATATTTATAACATATCTCTATGTAGTATTTACAATGATCACCCTACTAAGAAGCAAACCAACAAGACAACATAACATCATAATAATGTGACACCCATACCGCTTATTAGAGATTTATAGCTTATCTCATGGTGGTATTTACATCCACATACATATGTACAGATATCAAAACATCACCCAAACATATGCCAAAACATCATACCATAACTGCTTTGCCTCAACCGGCAAGGATATATAGCCCGCATTTGATTCTTCATCTCCCATGTAGCTTCATTGGGACCAAAGTGATTCCACTACACTTTAACATGTTTGATTGCTCGATTCTGGAGCATGAGTATATTTCTCTATAATATACACTGCAGTTACTAGTGGAATTCTCCTTATGTCTCCACCTGCAATACAGATTAGTCAATCACAAGATCAACATCTTTAACATACTTCTTAAGTAATGACACATGGAAAACATCATGGACTTTCGTTGTCAAAGGAAATGCACATCGATAGGCTACTGGTCTGATCCTTTCAAGAATCTCGAAAGGTCAACAAAATCATGGCTCTAGCTTGGCACATGATCCAATCCGCAAGGAGCTCTTCTTCGGTTTGATGCATAAGTACACATGTTCCCCAACTTGAAACTCCTTGAACACCTTATTCTGATATGCATATCTCTTTTTCCTATCCTATGATACCTTTAGATTCTTCTTGATTACCTACATTTCCTTCTCCATGTCTGCCAACATGTCTGGTCCAATCAACACCAAGTTCATTAGATTGCTCCAACTGATGGGAGTATTGCAACTTTGCCCATACATTACCTCAAACGGACACATCCTCAAGGATTCCTTATACCCATTGTTGTAATCGAACTATACCTTTAGATTATTATTAATTACCTACATTTCCTGTTCGCCAACCTAAAACTCCTTGAACACCTTGTTCTGATCTGCATAGCTCTTCTGCCTATCTTAAGATGCCTTTAGATTATTCTTAATTACCTACATTTCCTTCTACATGTCATCTAACATGTCTGGTCCAATCAACAACTAGTTCACCAGATTACTCCAACTGATGGGAGAATTGTAACTTTGCCCACACAATGCCTCAAAAAAACTGATCCTCAAGGATTCTTGATACCCATTGTTGTAATCGAACTATACCAGTGGAAGGTACTCTTCCCACTTCTATTGTTGATGCATCACATATATCCTCAACATGTCCTCCAATATTCTGTTGACCCTTTTTTCTATCCGTCAGTTTGTGGATGATAAGTTGTACGAAATGCCAACTCTGTCCCTGATCTTGCAAACAGTTCCTTCCAAAACTTGGAAGTGAACTTAGCATCCCTATCAGATACAATATTGTTTGGAACCTCCTACAACCTAACCACATCTCTAATGAATACTTGTGCTACATCGCTAGCTGAGAATGTAGAGTTCACTAGAATGAAGTGTGCAACCTTCGTCAATCTATCCACCACAACCATGATGGAATCACGTTGTCTCACTATCCTTGACAAACCTATGATAAATTCCATGGAAATTATCTCCCATTTACATTCTATAATCGAAATTGGTTATAACATTCCACCTGTATTCTTACACTATGCCTTCAACTGCTGACAATCCAAACACCTAGCCACAAATTCTGCTACATCCTTCTTCAGATTCGGCCAATAATAAAACTTCTTCACTGCGGTCAATGTCTTCTGATAGCCTGGGTGACCTGAATATGGTTTCACATGAAACTCCCTCAATATCACCTTCTTGAGTTCAGTATCTTTTGGTACATATATCATGTCTCTAAATCTGATCAATCCATTTGTGTGAGAGAATAGTCCACATCCTGTACACCTACACATGTACCTGTACCTATACTCTATTATAACTTGTGCCTAAGCTCCATGTACCTGGCATATTGTTGACCTGCCTGCAAGATCCTATCTTGTAGATGTCTCCCATAGGAACTCATAGTTGTTATATGATTTACCTATATCCACCTGCTCAGAGCATCTGCAACCCTGTTCTCCTTTCCTTTGATGTATCTGATCTAAAAATAAAACTCACTGATTGTGGCAACCCATCTAGCTTGCTTGGCGTTACTATTCAGTTGGTCAAATAGACATCTCAATCCACTGTGATCACTCACCAATACAAACCTCCTGCCAAGAAGATAGTGTCTCCACATCTTCAATGCATGTATGATCATTTTTAGCTCAAGATCATGTGTCGAATAGTTCTACTCATGCTCATTCAATTTTCGTGACTCATAACACACTACCTGTCCTTCTTGCATAAGGACTCCACCAAGTCCTCTCTTGCAAGCATCTCTACATACTATAAATTCTTTGTACGGATCGGTTATCTTTAACACTAGAGCATGTGTCAACCACTGCTTAAGATGCTCTAAACTAGACTCGCACTCCTTTTTCCATTCAAACTTCTTACCTTTCCTCTGAAATGATGTAATAGGATAAGAAATATATGAGAAGTTCCTAATGACCCTCCTGTAATAACCTACCAATCCCATGAAATATCTCACCTCATATAAATTTCTAGGAGTTTCTCACTCCATGATAGCTCTTACCTTTTCTAGATCCACTGTTATGCCCTCCTTGGAGACAACATGTCCCAAGTAATGTACCTCAATCTAAAAGAAACTACACTTGTTGAGCTTAGCATACAATTAATGTTCTCTCAACAATCTCAACATTGTTGCTAAATGCTCAGCATTCTCTTCTTAATTTTTAGAGTATGCTAATATGGCGTCAATGAACACAATAACAAACTTGTCCAAATAGGGACGCAACACACTATTCATCAAACACATAAAGGTATTTGGAGCATTAGTCAAACCGAATGGTACTACAACAAACTCATAATGCCCATAACTGGTCTGGAAATTTATCTTGTAAATGTCCTCCTCTTTTATGCGTACCTGATTATATCCATATCTCATATCAATATTCGAGTGCATTGTTGCTCCCTTCAACTAATGAAACAAGTCATCAATCCCTGACAACAGATACATGTTCTTGATGGTCACTTTTTCCATTTTCATGTAGTCAAAGAATAACCTGAGATTACCATCCTCCTTCTTCACAAACAACACTGGTGCCCCCCATGGCGATACACTTGCCCTAATGTACCCCTTGTCAATCATTTCCTTCAACTGCAACTTCAACTCTACCAACTGTGGAGTGGTCATCTTGTAAGGTGCTTTTGATGTTGGATCTGCCCCTGGCACAAACTCAATAGAAAAAACTACTTCCTTGTGAGGTGGAAACTCTTAAATATATGCAGGAAATACATCCTGAAATTGCTATATAACTAGGTACCTACTCAAAACATCTGCATCTTCAACTTCCTTACCTTTGTCACTAGAAATGTGCATTGTATATTATTCACACCCTTTCCTATGACTATGTTTGGCCTGCATTGTTGTCAACATTCTAAATGATGTGGCTTTCTTCTTTCCTTGTATGACTGTTGGTTCCCCATTTTCATCCAAGCACTTAATTCCTTTGTCATAATAATCCACCTTGGTCCTGCAAAGATATAGTCATTCCATACCAATAGCATACTATATGCTCCCAATAGCAATACATTCAAGTGCGTTGACATAGACATGCCATTCATCTCAAATGCAAAAGCTCTTACCCAATGGTGAACTCTTTACTTTGTACCTATAGCCAAATTCACTAACCAATATTCTACATGGACTTCTTTATTCAAATCACACTAATCCACTAATTCAAGACTAACATAACTATAATTAGATCCAGGGTCAATCAAAATAGAAACAAATTGATCACAAAGCTTACCGTTCATCTCAATGATAGATGCCTGATGGTACGCATGTTTGTTGTCCAGCACTGCATAGATAGGAAGAATTCTCTATCCAACATCCCCAAAAGTTTGCGCCTCCTGTGCACTATATATTTGAAGCCTACCATGTTGATTCTCTGGAGAATCTCTCTTAAGTTGTTCCTTATCGCATGTCCAACACTGCAACCATCCAATACCATCACCTCTATGTTGTTGCTATGATCCATGTCCTTGTCTAGCTACATTGAACTTCTTGTAAGGTGTCACATTCTCTTTCTCTTCTGCATTCTTATCCCTTGCTCTTTTTTGTTGTCATTTACCCTTACATTTATCCTTATGCTTCCCTTTCCATCCATGCTGAGATTCATTCTTACGCTTTGAATTTTCATAGCAATGTTTTGATTTCCCAATAAGATCCTCAAGTGACCGAGGCTCATCATACTCAATCTGATCTTTAAATGCTAATGGAATCCATTGACAAACCACTGAAATTTAGCCTTCGCATCTTTAAGATACAGTACATACCTCAATAGCTCCAGGAACTTAGTCGTGTACTCTTCATTTTTCATTGATCCCATCTTTAACACATAGAACTCTTTGGCCTTACCATTGTAGTACCTTTCTAACAAGTAATTTTTCATGAAAAGACTCTTGAAATCATGCCAACTCAAGTCCTTTGTCCTAATGTCTCTGACCCGCTTCACATTCTCCCATCAAATATCTACTTTATCTCTTAGGCTAAAGGTACCTACTTTGGCCTTCACATTATTTGTGTAATTATGCAACTCAAAGAACTTATTCATCCCAAGTATCTAAGCCTCTGCATCTTCCAACTTCTTCAAATCTCCATCAAAGGTGGATTTGCTTTCTTAAATTCATCTGGCAAGTATCCTTATCACTCCTCATGTAAGGATGATAATGATGATGATCATAATGCCTATCAGAACCAGAACAAGAGTAGTACCTATGTCCATAACCTCTCTTATCCAGAGTATCCAACAGCTTGTCATCTCTCACTGTATCATCTCTATCCGACCTATGGCTACCATGAGACCTACTGCCATGTGCCCCATTAGTTCTATCCTCTAACCCATGGTTGATTCGAAGTGGCCCTTGTCACTGTAATTCTGACAAAATTTGAAGGAGTATTGCATTAACCTATGCTTGTTTCTCTTGTACCTACATGATTGTATCATTGTCTAACTTACAACTCCTTATTTCTTGCTTCAAGCTTCTCATTGTGTCTGTTAAATTAGAAGAGTGCCCAATAGCATGTTTCTTATCTGATTCATAGGGAGAATCTTTGTAGTATACCATCTTGATAGTCATTTTTTATCTCTTTCATGCAAGGCATACTATGTCATCTAAACCAAATCACAATAAACCAAAGTACCTTAGCATAATTCAGGGAGGATATCTCATATGCAAGATCAACCAAATCAATATAATACATGTACAAACATAATCATAACAACATATATACATATAAAAAATAGGTGTATCAACACATAAACATCATTTTAGCTAGATTCCAGTCATCAATGCATGACCATATCAACCTCACACCATGACCTCATGCATGACAACAAAAACCATACCAATGTACATTGACAATACACAAGCATAAACACCATGTAACCAATCATACACTCATGATGACACCTTCCACAACAACACCCTCACTTTCACATGGAAGCATCACTGCAATCGTTATTATCACCATCCATATGCAACAAGCATATAGATCACAAGGATGAGTAACATGTGTGCAACCGACATGAGTGCATGACCAACACACACCACCCATCCGATGCAAGGGGTGAACCATGCTCTCATACCACTCTGGGGTATCAGATATGACCCAAAGAGAGCACAACCTGCTCTAATACCACTATGTAACATTCTCATCCTGCATCTACCCAAGTAACCAGCCAACCTCCTGTTCCCGATCCCAAACCTCCTCAAAATTTCTCAAAGCCTGTTAATATCCAGGAGGGTATTCCTTGGGCCTTTTTTGACGGGGCCTCCCAGAACTACAAGGCAGGGGCTGGACTGTGTATTCACCTTAACCAAGATCATTCCCTTAAAGCCTCTGTAGGCCTCGGAACAGGCTCAAATAACTTTGCTGAGATATCTGCATTACGCCTTCTTCTATGTTGGCTTCTTCATCGAAATATTTTCTCAATCCAAATTTTTGGTGACTCTAGGAACGTCATTAACTGGGTCAACGGAAATGCCGCATGTCAAAATCAAATATTGAAGGTTATTCTTGAGGAAATACAACGCTTAAAATCATCTTTTAATTCCTTCATCATATGCCATGTATACAGGGATAAGAACGAGGATGCCGACAGGTTTTCTAAGGCTGGTGTACAGAAAGTTTTGGGAAGCTAGACAATAACTGAATACAGGCAAGGGCAGACCATCAGTTCGACAGATCCTCCTTTCGAACAGTCACAATGATAGCGGCACCCCCTCTTTTTTCGCTTCTTGGTCATGGATACGTCCGTCAATTCAGTTTCTGCTCTTTGTTTCACGTTTTATTTCGTTTACAGTTTCCCCTGTCAGTAATCAAGTAATTTTCCTTTTCTTACTGAACATATCAGCTCGTCTGAAGAACTGTTAACAGATTTGTAAGAGGTTCTTTTTCTTAATCTGAAGGAGACCTCAAAACTGCAAAAATGTATATATGTCTACTGTTCAAAGACTCGTTTAAAGAGGAAGAACAAATAGTAAAATATATGCACATAATACAGGAAAGTCAGATATCTGATCCTTCTACAAACAGTCAAAAAGGACTGTGATTTTTGTGTTTTCCTCAGCAGAACAACCTTGCATTAGGATTGCAAGTGGCACATAGTATGTAACTTTTTATTTTTTGCTTAATAAAAAGCTGGCTTTTTTCTTCGGAAAAAAAAAAAAAAAAAAGTAACCAGCCAACCGGGGTAAATATGCAACGAGATGCCACTATAATGGGATTCAACCTCCTATGTGACCTTAAGGAAGTTAAATCGATGGAAACCCATAACACAAACCTTCTATACCTACTACAAGACTCCCAGAAGCCTTCCTAGTCATCCCCATGACCATTCCCTGGGTCCCACTGAGTTTTGACCATTAAACCCCTAAATGCTCCCTTCATATGGACAAGGGTGCATCTGGGAGGCTCTAGTCACTCCCACAACTAGGCATGGGTGCATTTGGGGACTTTCTCCTCAGTCTTATGCTTACGACTCTGGGATTTGTGAAACTTTTTCAAGCCAAGAGCTCGGGTCACTGCCCAGAACCCAATGACAGGTTCAGAAATGAAATTTCACAACGGAACAAAGATACATTTGCAAAAACATTAACAAGGACTATACTGGATCCCTACTAGCCATGATAGGAATTTCGTCAAACATGTCATAAACATGTAATCTACAGGTTTAAACAACATATCTGAGCTTAGGGATCTCATACTTATCTGAGAATTTCTAAGAAGCAGTGATGCTTCAACACATTAGCTGCAATTTCATATATTAGGTCATAGATACATTGTTCATTCATTTATAAATCAAAACATGACGAGATCTATACATCATCATTGTCATAATACATGCTTATAACAAGCATAATAACAAAAGAAATATCAAGGATACATCAGCAATAGAATCCACATATAAACTAGTACATTTACACATAAGATACCAAGGAAAGAACCTATTATTAATGAATGCAAAAGCCAACCCGGTATGGGACTACCACGTTCCACCCGACCATAGATTGGTTGAGACAAATCTCTCTTCGGCCAATCACCCTTGTGCCTTATTCCAAGCATGAATGTGGGATTCAAACCAAACGAACCAATCAAAGAATCCTAAGGCTTTACCACCTCACCCTCATCAATAGAAACCAGGCTTTACCGTAATCCACGCCGGATCACTAGCAAAAAATAATAAGCATGTAATAATTGGCTTTACCATGATCTCCTCCAGATCATTAGATCAAAACAAGCATGGATTCCACCGTATTTCTCCACCTACATCATGAGGAATTTTCTTGTCTCCTAGTCTCTAGGCTTTACTGCAATACACACTGGATCACTAGGCCCTAACCGAGACTCCACTCTCCAGGTTTTACTGTATATCCCATCCTAGGATTGCTAGACCTTATGGAGAACACCCACCTCTAGCCTTTACCATATATCTTGCCATTCACCGGTCGAGGATTCTTAAGCCCACCAAGGCAACACAAAATCTGGCTTTACCGCAACCCACAGTTTAGTCCAGGGGTTACTAGGCCATGTGCTTTTTTATTCATAGATCCACCTCACTCAGCTTCGAATCCATCTGGTAATCTAGCTCAACCAAAACACAAGAACTCCATCACACCATAGTTATCCGGAAATGGCAAGGCTAGGTTGAAAACACTGTCACACCTATAAAAACCCATGCCAATGATAGAAAGAGAACCAAGAACACACATGCAACGCCATGCATGCCAAATATAGCAAGGAAACCATGCATGCAAGTCGATACCTGCAAAAAATCATGTTGTATATGCTTGATCCTACTCTTCCTTGCTTTATATTTCTTCCTCTTTGCCTCCTTTGCCTTTCTTTATCCAATGTTGAAATGATCCAAGAAAACTTTAAGTGTCGAAGAGTGCGAAAGAGAGAGAGAGCTCCAAAATTGAACTGACAAAAGGTACCAACTGATCCTCAGAAGCCTTTTTATAAATTATGCCTCTATTTTCTTCATTTTCCATAACTTTCCATCATTTTCCTCCTCATATGCAACCTATGACCTTTCACCTTCCTTTTCTCCTAATTTCCATTATTTTCATAAATAAATGTGCCAAAATGCCAATTTTGCCTTTACAAAGCCTTAGCCATTGCCTTTGCCAATTTCTCTAGCCATAATAAACCAAATGAACACCCACACTAGGATGTTTTGCCTAACATTCAGTTTGGAATAAGTGCCCCATAATCTGTGGTTATTATTTTGCCTTTATTAACTTTTATTACATTGAATTCTCACTAGACTTGTTATACAATTTAGACATAATAGCTACACGAAAGCCACGTATCTTGTGTAAATGTGTTTAGCACTCTCACATTATCCACTTTTTGAACTTCAAACCTCATTGCTACAAGGTTATAATGTATATTGTATAAATGCTCTAAGTACTCACATATAGAAAAATAATGCATAGTTTACCTAAAAAAATGCTACACTTTTTGCACCTTTGTTTGAAATTAGCTTGAAGAGAAAATCCCTCATGCCATGCAACTACCAGAGCAACATCGTACATCTCGGACAACAAATCTATTTGTAGCCAACTACTCCAAAAAGTAATCGAACATGCATTCGTAATGTGTATGTTAAAAAAATTGCATGATAAATACTTGGAAAATGCTCCTACAAACAACATAACTAAAATTAGTGGTTACAATTGTCACATTACCTTATAGAAATTCAACATACGTATTAGATACTAAGTAAACACAAGCCTCGTTCAACAAATGGAAAATTAGAAATAAGATTTCTAGAAATTAGAAAATGATTTTTGTATTTACAAGAGAATATGAATATTCAACATTTTACCAAAAGTATGGTTAACACGTTGACATGAATAATCAATACTCAATGAACTTCAATCTGCAGATAGAAAAATTGTAGTAAAAAATAATCGATAGTCAATGGGCTTTGACTGCGAGGTGAGCACTATAGCCCCTAGCAAGGCAAGGACTAATAATAATAATAATAATGGTTGAAAACTTCCTTCGCATAATGAAATCTCTGATTGCAAGCTCCGCACAAGGAAGGCTCTGCACAATGAAAGCTTCGCACAAGGAAATCTCCAGACAATGAAACAGGTTGCTACAATTATGGTTATGTTGTTTATTCAAAGAAGTTGGAAGATCATTAGTTCAAAGTACGTGCTAAAACTGACTAAGAAGTTAATGGTTACTGCTAAAGAAGTTGAGAGAAAATAACGTTGATACATTGTGCGGAATGCTTAAATATTCATATGGAGCCTTAATACTTGTTTAACGTCTCTAGAAACCAAGCAAAATCATAGCTACATGGAAAAATAAAAGCTACCAATGTTACACTATTATTTTGTTTAATTAGGCTATTTTTGTGATATGTAGAGGAAAGAGAAAGGATGTGAGAGAAGTGTGCAAGAAAGGATGTGCGGAAAAATTGGGAACAAATATGTGGAAGTAGCTTTGAAATATTAATTTAATGTGAAATATGGTCAAATGGACACAAGTATAACAAATACAGTTAAAGACAATGATAGAAAATTATAACTTCGTTAAGAGGTGCTTTTTTCAATTTATTCTCATTTGATTGTTATTATTATTACATTATACAAATCTGTGTTTTTTTGGCTATATTTTTTTATGTACTTTGTAATATGTAATGTTGTATAGAGAAAGGCACACAGAAATGTATATAGACATATGAAACATTACAGAGCAATGTTTATGCTCCCTCCGCACAATGTATGAATCCACACCTATGCATTTCATACAATGCATCAAAATCTTGTTATTCCATTATAATTCTAAGACACATTGTTGGGCGGCCACATATGCGAAGTGCGAAGGTGCAAACAAGAGCTATATGCAAAGATAAGGGAACGTGAAAAAGTGCTTCGTACAATAAAAGTTTCAACTCCACTTCCACACTTTGCACAATGAAAAAGTTCACTACCCCTCTGCACTGCACACAATTAAAATGTGTGTTGCCCAATGCACTTCGCACTTCCTGCACTTATGCAAACGTGTAAATAACAACAAATTGTGGAAATGTGAGTAGTCTCAAATAATGAGAAAATGTGGGCCCCGTAAAAAGAAACATAGCCTCAATCGATTACTTAGAGATAGAGAAAAGGACTTCACTTAATATTGAATAAAATTTCAAATAAAATCACCATTGTTCCACTCCTGACAAGCAATAGCTAATGTAAACTTTTCAATAACCTTGCATCAACGTATCTTGAACAGTTCTCCACGACTACTTCCTCATTTGAAATTCTTGCCACTCCATAACTTGGCTTGCCTCCTTCAAGTCCCCTATTAGTATTAATTAATTATGTGTATGCATTTTAATTAATTAATTATGTTTCAAGAAAAATGAAAAAAATCTTGCCACTCTAGAGCACCCCGTCTCCTTTGAATCTTCTATATCTAGTCACTTTGCAAATATCAAACAAAACAGGCAACAACATTAAGGATCCACATAATCCTTAAGCTCTTTGCACAATGTTCCACACCTCTGCATAATAATATAAGTCATAATATGATCTAATTTAAAATGTGATATTCTTTGAGCACTTCCTCTTGCTAAGTAAATGTATCCTATAGTATTAAAGTAGCCTAATGCAGAATGTGGAGGAAGAAAGCTTGACTTGATCTAGTCCCTGGTCTGGCACTTCCTACACATCCTTTCTTCGTACAAGGAAATAATAGCAATTACCCCCCCACTCCCTCACTTAAGTAAGGAACCTGCAACACCATCAGTTCTAACATCACTAGACTCTTTAAGCACTCTGCAAAATGTATCAACGTTACTTCTTTTGCACCTCCACACAATAATATAAGTAAATTACTATAATTTATAATATGATGTGAATTTAAAACGTGATATTCTCTAAGCACTTCCTCTTCCTAAGTAAATTTCTTCTACAATGTTAAACTAGCCTTATGCAGAATGGGGAGGAAGAAAGCTTGACTCGGTATAGTCCCTACTACCGCACTTCATGCACACCCTTTCTCGCACACTTCCCATACACCCTCTCCCTACACAACAAAATAATAGCAGTTGCCCCCTCCTCCCCCCTGCTTACGTAAGGGGACAACAACTATGCTAGTTCTGCCAAATAATATTTAAACACTCCGCACAATGTATCAACGTTTCTTGTTTTGCACCTCTGCACAATAATATAAGCACATTAATAAAAAGTCTTAATATGATCTAATTTAAAACATGAAACTCTCTGAGAACTTTCTCTTGCTAAGTAAATTTCTCTTACAGTGTTAAATTAGCCTGATGTGAAATGTGGAGGAGAGAAGCATGAATTCATATAGTCCTTGATCCTGCACTTCTTGAACACCCTTTCTCCCACACTTTCCTCACAACCTTTCTCTGTACAACAAAATACTAGCAGTTAGCCCCCCCCTCCCTTGCTTATGTAAGGGATCTACAACCTCGCTTAAGCACTCTGCACAATGTATCAACGTTACTTGTACCACACCTCGACACAATAATATAAGCACGTTAATATAAGTCAGAACATGATATTTAATTTAAAACGTGATATTCTCGGAGCACTTTCTCTTACTAAGTAATTTTTTCCTAAAGTGTTAGATTAGCCTTATGTGGAATGTAGAGAAAGCAACCTTGACTCAATATAGTCCCTGCTCCCGCACTTCATGCACACCCTTTCTCCCACACTTCCCACACTCTTTATCCGCACAGCAAAGTAACAACAGTTAGACCCCTCCCCCCCACTTACATAAGGGACTTGCAACCCCATTAGTTCTAGTATATTTGGACACAGCAACAACAGTGTTAGAGCACTCACCGACGCAATGGCCACACACAAAATTAGTCCTTTTTTTTGTTTCAAAATGATTTTTCAGGCACTGACAAATAGCAAAAATAAATCACCCTCCACCAGGGGAATTATGTCCCATTAAGCCTTGCTCAGCCAAAAGAAAATTCGAAATAAGATTTCCAGAAATTAGAAAATGATTTTTGAATTTACACAAAAATAGGAATATTCAACATATTCCCAAAAGTTAGATTAAAATTGCATAAACATGGCAAAATAATGAGAATTCAACACACTTTGACCAAGAGGGGAATGCTATAGTCCCTAGTGATGCAAAGACTAATAATAACAACACCGGATGCAAATTAGCGAATCTCTAAAGGGAGAAAAAAAATTATAATATTTTTTAATTAATTAATTTGAAAAACTTTTTTTACACATAAAAATATTTATGAGAAACTCCCACATTTATAAAAAGTGCAAAAAAAATAAATTTTAATATCAATGAGACCAATCATAAGCCTCTAAATCCAAAAAGGTTCATAATTTTTTCATTCATAGCATTATTAAAAAAAACAACATTTAATTTTAATATAGTTTTAGAAGATGGAAAATATATATACAATATTATAATATTTAGTTTATTTAAATTATACCATATTTTCATTTTTTATATGAAAAATACAATATTGAAAATTTTAAAAGATATAAAAATATTAATTCTAAATGATTTTTCAATTTTGTGTAATTAATGTGAAAGTTTTCGTGTAATTGGTAAAATAAAATTGATAATATTCAAATTGAAGTATAATATAATTTGGAAATATATAAATTTTATATTTTATAATATTTTTTATAGATTATTTTTTCTTTTCAATATTATAATAATAACTAGGTTATGTTTATCTTGATTCCAAATCTATCAAGCGTCGAGAGGGATTAAATCTTTTTTCATTCTAAAAGAGTTTTGAAAATCTCTTTTCACTCTAAAAGATGTTTGTACTTGAGATTTATTATTATTATTATGTAATTTTACCTAGTCAAAATGTTTTAATTAACGTAACATCCCTTCCATACTAGGTTGGAGAGTGCCTCTCAGTACAATAAGAATAATAATAATAATAATATGGTCAAGTTAAGACCTCCTTATTTGTGGGATAAGGAGAATAACTAAAACTCTTAGAAAATAAAAAACGTAGTGCAATATAGCAATATTTAGTTTATTTAAATTATGTGATATTTTCATTCCTATATGAGAAATATGGCATTAAAAGATATAAAAAATATCCAAGCCTTAACAATTTTTCATTTTTGCATAATTAATATAATGGTTTTTGTGTAATTCTAAAAGTAAAGTTGATAATGTTCAAATTAAATATAAAATTTTGGAAATATAAATTTTTGTATTCATAATTTGAATATTAGAGTTTATGAAGGTGTACCTACTCTACCCTTATTTGGATTTGAACAGATCGCCTCTTAGGAGGAGACATGTTTTCTTAGATCCACTCAAACTATATTATCCTCTTAGTCACACGATGGTCTTGTTAAGTGATCTAAAATCCTTCCCTACATTAATGTGTTTTCCCTAATAATAATTCTTTGATTTTTGTTTATGTTATCTTTACCTATGCTAACTAAAAGTCACATAACTATATATAAGCATATTCTAATGCTAAATTATCATCTTGAAGTTGGTTATTGATCTTTTATTTCTTTTATTAATTATTGTGTTTGAAACTATTATTTCTTGTTTATAGATTTCAGTAATATTATTTTTGATAAGGTGTGATACAAATAGATGTTTACTGATTTAAAATGAATTTCTATATAAATAAACTTGACAATATTTACAACCCAAAATGGATTGGTTGTGTCATTGTTATTAGCAAGAACAAAAACCATAGCTCTAAGTCTAAGATATTGTAAGATTCTAGTCCATGAAGGTGAGGGATAGAGGGAATATTGGAGAAAGCTTAAATATGTTTCCTCCATTAGGGTGGAGGATTTGGGGGAATATAGGAGAAAATTAAATGCATTTTCTCTTAGAGTGTGTTGCATCGAGAGTGTGGATTCATCGACCCAACCAAGAGTTGCTCTCTATAATAGAGAGTCTATGGTTGAGTGGAACACTTTTTTCTTGCAGCTAATTGGTGGATAATTATTAGAGAAATAAGTATCCTTTAGCTAATTATGTGTTTGCAAACATTATTACTTATATCCATGTATAGCTAGTTGTTATTTTGTGATTTACTTCCACTTAGATGAATTCAATTTACCTTGCATGAGATGAATTGCATTAGACAACTTGCATTCCTAATTACCATTTCACAAATTTAATTGTTGCATAAAATTGCTTGAAATTTCACATTAAAGTGCATGTAGGTTGAATTGAATATTTTATAGTGTAGTGTCAATGCTAATAGTTACAATACGAATGCTATACTAGCTAGAATTAGACTAAACAAGAATAAATATAGTTTGCCTACAAAGTGTTCAATAAAATATCCAAATGAAAAAATTGGAAAAAAAATATAGGTACAAGTCATATATTTAATAAAATATCCATGAGAATTGGGGATAAACCTTAAAAACAAGTCCAATATTGAGCCAACTATGGTGGTTTACACAATTGGAATTCATATATGTGTGAAATTGGTTGGTGGCATTGGAACAAAACCATGAGATAAGCAATGTGAGAAGGAAAAGTGGAAGGGATTGGGCTTGGGGTACCCTCATTGTAAACAACATATGCTTCAACAACACTAAACTGGCCTTCTAATGATTTCCAATAGTCATGCCCAAGCACTCAAGATAAACATATTGACTAATAGGAGCTAAGAATCCTATTTCAATAGGTTTTAGGTGATGATGTCAAAATGAATAAGGTCGTTGGGCTTGTGAACATGTTTCAGCCCAAAAATTTCATAGGAAATATATCTTAGGCATATTTAGGATTGAGGTGATTTTTGGAATTTGCAATAAGAAAATTGACGCAATGAATTACTCATTAGGTGCTTTCACTAATTTGAGAAGGAGACATGGGGTTGATGAAAGACTCGTCATTATTAGGCTAGGAGTTATGTCCATTAGATTAGTTAAAGGAAGTTATGAGATTCATATGGCCATTAATGGTCAAATTAAGGCATGTTAGGCATTTGAATATTTATTGGATAGATCTTGATAAATTTGGCATGTTCTATTTCATTCCCACCTAAATAAATCTACCCATTCAATCGTTATGTTCAAAAAGAAAAACAACATAAGAGAGAACGGTGAAACAGCACTAATAGGTGGGCACCTATTTAGCCTAAGAATAGCTAGACACATGTGACAGATGAAGATCAATGGCAAGGTAGTAATTAATTGCACATACACTAATAAAGGGTTGTAATTCCCACAAATGACCATGATTAGATCATCCATATTAATAAATGATTTAGATATTCTTGTAGAATTTGAGTTCAGTAGAAGATGCAAAGTTTGAAAGAGTAGCGAATGTTCAAGATCACATCCACCCATTTTTTTCTTAGTGATCGACAAGCTATCACAAGAGAATTTAGGAGAGAGAATGCTCAAAAGGACAAGTTTCCATGAACAACCTAGATTAAGTTGAAGGAATGATATCTATGGTGGAGATGCTCTTGCAACAAATAAGAAAAATATTCTAGGAGAGAGAAACAATTGTCGTGAATGACCTTAATTAAGTCAGGGGAATAATATATGTTGTGGAAATGCTTTCATGGTATATGAGAAAAAGGTTCAAGGAGAGA
Organism: Pinus taeda; assembly: GCA_000404065.3. Taxonomy (NCBI): domain Eukaryota; kingdom Viridiplantae; phylum Streptophyta; class Pinopsida; order Pinales; family Pinaceae; genus Pinus; species Pinus taeda. The sequence continues at coordinate 169,284 of APFE030318431.1, read as the reverse complement.
TAAGAAATTGTGATAAATGATTTAGACTAAGTTAAGGAAATGATGTTTACCATTGGTAATTCAACATGGAAATTAGGAAAAAAATGTTTGAGGAGAGAGATTCAATTGCCACAAATGGTTAGGATTCCATTTAAGGGAGATGGATTGATGGTTGAAAATACATCATGATAGTTGGGAAAATGGTTTGAGGAGAGAGAACCAATTTTTTTAAATGGTTAGGATTTCATCAGTAATAGATTGATGATTAACAATACATAGTGAAAATTGGGGAAAGGTTTAAGGGGATAGATGATCTTCCTGTGAATGGTTCAAATCTCTCCTATAAACTAAGATTGATGAAATAGGAGTATGCTTACCATTATGTAGCTAGCACATGTGAATAGGTTAGAGAATGACATGGCATGACTAAAGGATGACATGTAGGCTCTATATGGACACTAGTGCCACATCAACACAAGACACGTGTCATGCCACATTAGCTAGAAAAACCAGGAATCAAGCCAATTTACTATTTAAGCTATAATATAATATAAAATCGGGTCAAAATGTAATTTTATATGTGATTTTTTTATAATGCTATCTATGCAAGTGTCATTTACGACTATTTGGTAGATTTGACATTGAATTCTTGGAAATTCGAAACACGTTTTTTAGAGGATGTGGTAGTGCTTCCAGTGAGCAACTTTGATGGTTATGTATTTTGATATATGTAAATATGGTTAAGCATTAAGTAATCTAGTTGTGCATATTTCTAGTTTCCAAATGGTTTGGAGTGGAGTTGAAGAAATAGGGCCAAATTCTCTATCTCAGGTAACTTTTGGTAATTTTGAAACTATAAATTGAGGAAAAGTGACCCAAGATGGAAAATTCAGAAGAAAAAAAAAATCCAAGTTAGCATTTCAACTCCTCAATAATTTAGACAATTTTTTCCTAGAGAAGATTTTCCAATTTAGCACTAAGTAAAAGAACGATCTTCGCCAATTTTCCAATTCTGGAAAAGGTGTAAAAGTGAAAAGTTGATAGTTCCATATTTATAAAGAAAATTATTGGAGTATTAGATCAATGAGTTAAAGGTTGTTGAGTGTTCCCAATCATACTAATTATTATTGTTGGATATAATAGTTTTTCTTCGTTCCCACTAGATTTTCTTCAACAAGTGGAAGAAGTTGGTCTCTAACCTTGTTTGCACTAGTAAGAAAAATGCAAAAATTGGGCAAAAAGGTAACTTATTAGAGTTGTAAATTTTAACTCTGGGTTAGAATTGAGCATGGGTATATCATTAGAAATCTATTCCATAGGGGAATAGGCTAGAAGATTTAGGTTTTTGAAAGTACCTATGATTTTTCTAGAATTTAGAAATACAAGAGATTATAACCTTAATTTGACAAAAAATTACCAATATGGGTAGTTATAGAATGCACGCTCATACACACATTTATTTATAGATTTTGAAAATGAGATGTATCTAATAGGTATAATTGTATGAACATGCTGCAAATACAATTCTATATTAGATACTAATAAACACCATAATTGAAGATTAAGCTCTTGCAGAGGGAATATGAAGGTTGGATAGGAAGAGTTTAGAGCATTATATAGAACCATGGGAAATGAAAAAACATAGTCTAGTGCATACAAATAAAGTATAGGGCCATTGTAATTGATAGAAACAATGAGGAACTTAAATATGGAAGTTTGGAATTATAGATCTAGTAATGAGAGGGTGATAAGAGCTAAGAAGAAGAAAAATAAGCTAAATACCCAATTGGTGCAAACCTTGAATCAATTACAGAGTAGATACATAATGGATTAGGTTTAAGGAAAGTGGAAGAAGACAAAAATAACTTAAACGTGGAGTCTCATGGAAATTTCAAACAATCCAAAAGAACCAGCATAAGTCAAAAGTATCATTACTATCCACCTCACTCATTCAATTAGACTTATACTTCTGAAGAGTTATGACTGGCCTAGTGGTGTCTCCATAATATACTAGAGAAAAAATCATGGATAAATCTTGAAGGGAGAGATTAGAAAAATAAATCCACCTACCTTTGATGGTGAGAATAAAATGGGAGAGGAGGCTAAATCTTGGTTATTAGGAATGAGGAAGAACTTTCAATAATAAAAATATTTATCTAAATTAGATGCTAGAATTACTTATTCCAAAAGGAAAGGCTTCAATTTGGTGGAACCAACTAACAAAAGCAAAGATAATTGGTGGAAGAATGATTTCTTGGAAGCAGTTCAAGTAATATTTTCAGCAAAATATCTTTCTAAGTACTATTATGATAGGAAATTGTATCATTTATTTGAACTAAAATTGGGGATTATGATTATGGAAGAGTATGAGAACATGTTTCTAAATTTTTTGAGGTATTTTGGATATATTTGACATGAAAATGCAATGATACATAGTTTCCTAAGTGGCTTACTTTTATACAAAAGGGGTAGAATTAAATTTAACGAATAAAAAACTTTTGAAGAAACAATTTAGAAGGCCAAATACTTGTATGATCATAACAAAGAAAGAACAGTTACAAACCTCCCTTATTTATAAGTTATTTCGATACCTATTAGCATAATTTTCCAGCTCCAAGTGGGTCAAAGATGGTTGTGACTTTCAAGAAGGGCAAGGAAACCAATTAAATTTTGGGGATGTGGAGGAGAATATATGTATAACTCTTTTCCACAAAGTGGATACAAGATAAGGCCTATGCACAACATTCAAGAAGATACTATAATTGATGATGTGACAAGGAATCTTCCTCAAAATTATGTAACCATGGATAACTATCAAAATGATCATCAATCAAACATGATTGAGGTTGAAGGTAATATTGCTAAGAAATGTTGAATTGATCCAGTGATCCATAAACTGTCATGGATATTCCACTGGAAAATTTGTCACAACAGATTTGTTAAAACTATATTTAAAATTTTGAAATCTACATTATTAGGGTTTTATTTCTCTTTAGACTTCTCGATCTATAGATTATTGTTTATTGTGTATGCGTGCAAATTAAAATTTCTGCAAAAAATAGAGAAAAGACAGACAAAAAAACTCACAAACCATGATTTGACATAAGATATAATCTAGGAAACACTTTCTGGAGAAAACTTGGCTAGAAGGTGAGGGCGCTTTGCTCCCTTTCTCTAAATATAAAATAGTTGAAAGTAAAAAGAAGTATGACATGTGGCTCGTGGGATACTACAATGCATAAAGTCTCTCTATGTGCTCTCTCCCTATCCCTCTCGGCTATTTTTCTCATCTATGGAACAAATTCACTAAAAAATAATGGAACCCCTTTTCCTCCTAGTGGCCTGGTTAGAACATAGCTTGATCTCCTACTAGTGGTTAGGTTTGACTACCTCAACTATTAACAATAGTTACAACATAGGCTTTTATAGAGTCTTCTTCATCATAATCATCTGGCTAGGCCCTTTCCCGTGAGTTATGGAGTTTTACGTGGCATCCTCTTGAATTATGGTGGTGAAAACAGGAAGGTCAACTTCCGAGTGGCATAACTTGTGCATACGAACTCTGATTGAGGTGATTCTTGTGTCGTTGGAAAGGTATTTGTGTGTAGAATATGATAAAAGGATGAAAACAATATCGACAAATTTTTACACTAAAAAAATCATTTTATGCCTCAAAATGCTCTTGAAAGGTTTCATACCCCAATCTGCTAAACTAGGTTCCACGAGTAAAAATGGTCCTGTGAATTCATTCCTCCACTTTTTCCACTTCAAAAACATCGATATGGATGAAAACTAATATATAGTAATGTCCACTTAAACCAAATTGGGATATAAAACTTGCATTACATCTCTTTAGTAATGAAAATAAGCTAGCTTCAAGAAGGAAAACACCTTCCTTTCTCACACACACAAAACTTAAAGAACGCAAACACCTTCCTTCTCACACACATACAAAAGATCTTCAAATATTTTAGGCCCAAAATTGAACCATACAATATTATTATATGTAATAATTTTCCTTCAACTTTGCATTAGTTTGTGCCTTCATTAAATATTTTGCACAACATTTCAAGGTTTTACATTAATAAATTACATTATTTATCATGCATATTTTGGCATAGTCTTGTGTTTTTTATTATTATTTTCAAAGCATATCAACATCAAATTTTAGCATTTATGAGGATTGAAAGAGACTTTAACAAGGAAATGAGCTACCTAGCAGGCTTTTGAATCTACATGAATCTTAATCGATCACATAGACACCCAAATTCCTCCATTTCAAGGCCATTTCAAGGCCTTCTTCCAAGAAGCCAAAGATGCCACTTTTCACGATTTTCCCCTATATGAGTAAATCTTATAACTTTTCTATTCCAACTAGAAAAACCTTCCAACTGGTAAATAGTCAAACATATATATAACCTAATTGTTCAATCCTTTAGCTAGCCTAGTAAAGGATGAACACGATCACTTAACGCCACACAAAGCCTACATCAAGCCCTTTAATAGGCATTCCACTAGGTCAAGTGTTCTTCAGTGGACTCTATAACACTTTGCGTCAAATATTCTATGAAGACTCTTTCCTTTGAGCCTCCCCTTTGCAATCAAGGATTTTATTTTTACATCTAAGCCCTTATCATCAAAATATCTTTTAATCACCACGGCAGACCCAAAGCTTCTTTGGCCTTTCTAGAGTAGACCAAGGTCCATGATTAAGACTCACTAAGAGTCTTTAACAACCAAAATAACTCCAACCACTAATTTACTAGCTCCCTCTTCACTAACCCATTAGCTGTCACAACCTAATCATTGATCCACTAACTCACTTTAACGCCTCCTCCCATATTTACACAATTTCACTAAACTGTTGGGGTAAACATGAGATGAAGAGTTACGATGACATGACCCAACCTCCTAGCTCCAGTTAAGGAAATGGGGCCTACAACTAACAACATTCCTTAGGGCTACATGACACTAAGGGGCCAAATAACCACCCCAGGTGACCAAACCCTAAGTTGGGGTTGATTTTCTCACAACTTAAGTCCCAAACGCATGCATGAAAGGGCCTGGGTACGGTTGAAGGCCTCGAACCACATGCACAACACTGCCTGAGTTTGGTTGTGACCCAAATTGTCCATTTAAGAGGTTGCGGTTGCGAGATCTAACCATAATTCCAAGTCAACTTCCAGACCATTGCCCAGAACTACCTCAGACTTCTCAAAATCATTAAAGGCATAACAACAAGACCACACATTCAAACTTGAAGGCAAAACTTGACCTAGACTATCTAGAAGATAACAAACATTTCGTCAAACATAGGGTAAACATGTAAGTTACATGTCATGAATGAATATCTGATCATAATAGTTTGAGATTCATCTAAAAATCACCAAGAAGGCCCTAATCCCTCTTCACATAGTTGTAACAACATTTATTAGTCCATATATTCATCAACCGATCAATAACTAAATAATTCATGACAAGAGCCATAGATGATACACACCATATAACCAGCATATAGCCAGAAAATAACCAACATATAACCATGGCAACGTAGCCATAATATCGCCAACATAATCACTACAAGTTCTCATAGATCACAATAAGGAAATATCTCATATTAACATATGAAAATACAAACCAAGTCATGGGCTTCCACGCACCACCTAATCATAGATTGGGCTGAACCAAATCTCTCTTTCAGTTAATTTCACCCACACCATATTCCTAACATGAATGTGGGATATCATGGAATAACCAAAACAAAATCAAACCAAGGCTTCCAGAGGCCAAATCACCTCAACTGTTAACCAGTGACTCCAAATCATGGTCAGACATCACTAACACCAACCAGATCAGTCTCTACCTAAGTTGTCTAGGGATTCAGGAATTAGTAATTCAACCCGCAACCTTCCAGGCTCCAGAGCATTTGTCCAACCCAAATCCAAGGACTAGTAACCCAACCCACTAAGGGCTCTAGACCATTTGTCCCAACCTAGGATCCAGGACTAGTATCTCAACCTAGGTTGTTCCAAGGCTTCCAGAGTGTTTGTTCCAATCCATAACCATAAGGAATTATGAACACCAATCAAAAAACAATCAAGTGGACAAAACCACAACACCACGGCTCTCCAGGAAATGGAAAGACAATGCTAAACCACTTTCAATGGAAGAAAATCTCCATGCCAATGACATAACACAACCAAGAAATCACATGCATATACCATGCATCCATAAATCAACAAGGAAATTACACATGCAACCTGTTACCTGCAAAGAAATCTAGTTGTTGATCCTCTTTTTCCCTTTCATTTTCTTGCTTTCCTTTGCCTTCTTTCTCCAAATCCAATGTATGCCAAAGTGCTCCAACAATGTTCCAAGGATACTCTAAGTGTCAAAGAGTGTGAGAGAATGGGAGGATAAAAGAGAGCTCCATAAAAAACTTTTAAAAGGCTAGCAGTTGATCCTCAAAATCTTTTTTATCATTAAGGCCTCTATTTTCTGCATTTTCCGTTCAATTTCCCTCTCATTTAAATATGTGTCCCTTCACCTCCCTTTTCTCCTATTTTCCTTTATTTCATAAATAAAATTCCAATTAATGCCTCTTTGCCTTTGCCAATGCCTTTTCCAATTTCCATATCCATAAATTAATCACCAGTGATACCCTATCACTATGCTTTGCCCAACATTCAGCTTGGAATACGTGTCCCATGACCTTGTCTTATTTTTTTTATTTACATGAAAATAAACCAGGGGTTGTTACAAACTCTCCCCCCTTGGGGGAACACCGTCCTTTGTGTTCAATGACACCTGTAAACTAGCAAAACACATGTTTCCCATGGAGCTTTGTAACACTCCTCGAAGCAACATTTACATCATATCATACTACCAAGACCATGATGATCATAACATGAACACCAATACAACATCAAACACATATACCAGAATACATCTGCTCAACTGACGAATAGAGAAGGATACACAGCCTACATCTGATCAATCATTTCCCATGTAGATTTATCGGGCCCAAAGTTCTTCCACTACACTTTAACTTGCTCGATTTCTCTATCCTAGAGCATGAGTTGTTTCTGCTGCAATATGCATTGTGGTTATGGTTGGAATTCACCCTCTAGTTCCACCTACAATACAAATTAGTTAATCACATGATCAACATCCTTTACAAAGTTCTTAAGCAATGAAACATGGAAAACATCATGGACTTTCATTGTCGAAGGTAGTGCAAGTTAGTAGGCCATTCGTCCAATCCTCTCAAGGATCTCGAAAGGTCCACAATAACGAGGTGCCATCTTGGCACATGATCCAATCCTCAAGAAAATCCTCTTAGGATTGACGTGCAAGTACACATGCTCCCCAACCTAAAACTCCTTAAATACCCTGTGTTGATTTCCATAACTCTTCTACTTGTCTTGTGTTGCCTTTAGATTCCTTTTAATAACCTATATTTCTTGTTCCATTTCTGCCAACATATTTGGTCAAATCAATACCTTGTTCACTAGATCACTCCAGTTGATAGGAGTATTACAACTCCGACCATAAAGTGCCTCAAATAGACTCATCTTCAAATATTCTTGATACCCATTATTATACGCAAACTCAACGAATGAAAGATACTCTCCCCACTTTGTTGGGTCCCTATAATACTAGTGATTACCCCATTACTATGGTAGTTGTACCCCTTATTAATATTGTTGTGCCCCTATTGCCCCCATATTGTTATCACTGTGCCCCCATAGAATCCCTCTATTTTATTTTGTGGCTTTATTATTATTATTATTAGGTCGGCTGGGTTATATTGTGACTCCTTAGACTCCTATATATAGAAAGGAGGTTTTGTCATTTGTATCATCCAATAATTGTCTTTATGTAATGTAAAGGAGGTTGCCCCTCGAAGAGGCCTGATCTAAGGCGATTGATCTATCTTTTCATCTTTCTTAGCTGGTTTCATATCATTTTGGTATCAGAGCTTTGGATTCTAGGGTTTCACTGCTCCAAACAGGTCATCATGGAATTTTCACTATAACTTTTTTTCTGTGACGTTTCAGAAGTCGAAACAAAAACCCATTTGAGAAGACATCGTTCTGAATCTCAGGTCCGAACTTCAGGGATTTTTGAGCTATATTTTTGGAGATATGATCTACGAAAGTTGGTCCTTTTGCAAAATCCTGAATTACATTCAAAACAAGTGACCTGGGGAAAATCGTCATAACTTTCTCTCTGAGCATCAGATTGAAATTTCGTAAGAAGGTACAGAAATAGGACGGATTGTAGTTTCTTGTATATATTTTTCAGAGGCAAAGGTCAAAATAGTGACACGTGGCACTTCATACAAGTTTGCTCTTCTTAAAAGGTCTATAATCAGGTCACTGTGGGAGATTTGGCATAACTCTTCATTGGAGAATCCAATTGGGGTCAGACTGGTGGCATTGGAAAGAGGACATAGAGGGCTACCATAGGCTACAATTTTAGAACTGGATGATCTGAAAGTATAGAGATACATCAGAGGCAATATCGAGCTCCTACAAAGAAAAAAAAGGTGTGTAGATTTTTTTTAATTTTTGCTTAAGATTGGTTTGAAAATTTATTTTGAAGGAATTCAAAGGGCTAGTAGAGCATTATTATCGGTAACTGATGCCCCAAGGAAATAAAATGCAAGCACCTAGTAAGCAACCTGAAAGCTCTAGCATGACTCATGAAGAAGATGAAGAAATGCTACATGATATATCAAAATTACAAGACCAAGTACAAAAAATGTCAGCCTCACAAAAGCTAACAAAAGCTAAGATAATTGGCATGGAATCTAAGATAAAGGGCGTGGAAGCTAATATGGACGATTGGAAGACAGATTTGAAGACATACATGGATGATTTGAAGATAGATTTGAAGACAGACATAGACGAATTGAAGATAAATATGAATACATTGCTACAAGAAATGGTCACTAAGGGTGAAAGGGTAGTAAAGGAAACTCATGATGAGAACAAAATAAATGTTAATCATGATTCCATAGACTCTAATGTGGAATCGAAGACCCATCATATTCCAAAAATTGATATGAGGAAGTTTGATGGCAAGGATCCCGCAACATGGATATTACAGATGGAGCAATTTTTCGATCTCAATAATGTGCAAAACACACAAAAGGTATGTATGGCAACTTTATATTTGGAACCAAATCAGATTGTATGGTATCAATGGCTTTGCTCTCATAAAAATTTTATCAGTTGGGAAATTTTTACGGAAGAATTGATAGCACATTATGAGGATACAAAAAGAAACACTTTTTTTAGCCAATTGATAAGTCTCAAACAAAAGGGTT
>APFE030318431.1:127196-156436 GCA_000404065.3 Pinus taeda | reverse complement strand
TCATGGCACATGTGTCCGGATTATAGGGAGCTCAACAAGCTCACTATTAAAGATAAGTTTCCCATTCCTATAATTGATTAATTACTGGATCAATTGAATGGATCAATTTACTTCACCAAGTTGGATCTTTGTTAAGGATATCATCTAATCAGAATGAAGCCTGAAGACATTTCTAAAACAACATTTAGAACTCATGAGGGTCATTATGAATTTTTGGTCATGCCTTTTGGCCTTACCAATGCACCTCAACATTTCAAGGTTTGATGAATTTTTCAAACCATTCCTTAGAAAATTTGTGTTAGTATTCTTTGATGATATACTAATCTACAACAAGTCTTGGAAGGATCATGTTGAACATGTTGACAGGGTGCTACAACTATTGGAGGAAAAAACAATTATATGCAAAAAGATCCAAATGTTTCTTTGGAGTACAAGAGGTGGAATATCTGGGTCATATTGTATCTCATGAAGGAGTTAAGGTAGACCGTAGCAAAATTAAAGCCATTAAGGAATGGAAAATCCCCACATCCATAAAGCATCTGCGAGGGTTTCTCGGGTTGACAGGGTTTATCGCAAGTTTGTTAAGAATTATGGGAGAATAGCAGCACCTCTAACAACATTATTGAAGAAAGATGCATTTTCATGGACTCCAGAAGCAACAAAGTCCTTTGAACATCTTAAAGAGGCAATGTGCCAAGCACCTGTCTTAGCTACACCGGAATTCACAAAAACCTTTATTGTGGAATGTGATGCTTCAGGAAATGGAATTGGTGCTGTTTTAATGCAAATGAAAGACCCATTGCTTTTGAAAGTCATCCAATCAAGGGAAAGTTTTTACACAAAGCTATTTATGAGAAGGAAATGTTGGCAATACTCCATGCACTTAAGAAATGGCGACCCTACCTAATGGGAAGACACTTCAAGGTCAAAACGGATCATGATAGCCTTAAATACTTTTTAGAACAAAGATTATCCTCTGAAGAGCAACAAAAGTGGGTCACAAAGATGTTGGGTTATGACTTTGAAATCATCTACAAAAAAGGGAAGCAAAATGGGGTGGCAGATGCACTCTCAGAAAGGATGAGGATGTGGAAGCATTGTTGTGTGCCATTTCTATTATCCAACCAGATTGGATAAATGAAGCAAGGGAGGAATGGAAGAATGACGAAGAAGTGTGGCACTTATTCGAAAGTTACAACAAGATTCTAGTACGTCTGATACATTTAGTTGGGAAAATGATTTGTTATGGTACAAAGATCGCTTATACCTCTGTAAGAATTCCCAGCTAAAACAAAAGATTCTTATGGAATTGCACACTTCTCCCTTAGGAGGGCACTCAGGATTTTTAAAAACTTACCATAGGGTTAAGAAGGAATTTTTTTGGGATGGCCTTAAATCAGATATTCAAAAGTTTGTGGCGGAATGTTTGGTTTGCCAACAAAATAAAGTTGAAACAATTAAGACACCGGGTCTATTACAACCTTTATCCATTCCAAGCCAACGTTGGGAGGAGGTTTCAATGGATTTTATCACAGGTTTACCCAAGTCTGAGGGAAAGAGTGTCATCATGGTGGTAGTTGACAGACTTACCAACTACGCACACTTTTGTGCATTATCACATCCATTTAAAGCTAGTACAGTTTCTACTGCATTTATGGAAACAATTCAAAAGCTACATGGAAACCCAAAGATTATTGTAAGTGACAGAGATCCCATTTTCACTGGAAATTTTTGGACAAAATTATTTTCTTGTCTTGGTACTCAGTTAGCTCATAGCTCATCTTATCATCCTCAATCTGATGGGCAAACTGAGATAGTAAACAAATGTTTGGAAGGATATCTTCGTTGCTTTGTATCTGATAAACAGACACAATGGGTCAAATGGATGCCTCTGGCTGAATGGTGGTATAACACTTCCTTCCATACAGCAACAAAAATGACCCCATTTATGGCACTTTATGGGTATCAACCACCATCCATCACATCATATTTAAGAGAAAATTCTAAGGTTCAGGCAGTGGAACATCACATCGAACATCAACAACAAGTCCTCAAACTCTTAAAGGATAACCTCGTGTTGGCACAAAATAGAATGAAACAACAGGCAGATCAACATCGCAGTGAAAGAAGTTTTGATGTAGGTGATTAGGTATTCCTACGGCTACAACCATATAAGCAAATGTCCCTCAAGCAAGTTAAGAAGGAAAATAAATTATCACCAAAGTATTACGGTCCGTACAAGGTGTTGCAAAAGATTGGTACTATGGCATACAAATTGGAGCTTCCTGCAGCTTCTCGATTGCACCCAGTTTTCCATGTTTCATGTTTAAAGAAGGTTATAGGTGACAAGCTCCCAGTTCAAACAATATTGCCAGAACTTGACGAGGAAGGAAAAATTATATTGGAACCGGAAGCAGTCATAGAAACAAGATCTCGACAGCTAAGAAATCGATCAATTTCGGAGTATCTTATCAAGTGGAAGAACTTATCTGCGGAAGATTCCACATGGGAGGATGAGAATTTTATACAGAAGTATCCAGAACTACTCAAGCGTTGAGGACAACACTTTTTTTTGAAGGAGAGGGGCATGTTGGGTCCCTATAATACTAGTGATTACCCCATTACTATGGTAGTTGTACCCCTTATTATATTGTTGTGCCCCCCTATTGCCCCCATATTGTTATTACTGTGCCCCATAGAATCCCTCTATTGTTATTTTTGTGGCTTTATATTATTATTGTTAGGTCGGCTGTGTTATATTGTGACTCCTTAGACTCCTATATATAGAAAGGAGGTTTTGTCATTCGTATCATCCAAGAATTGTTCATTTATGTAATGTAAAGGAGGTTGCCCCCTCAAAGAGGCTGAATTCTAAGGCGTTGATCTATCTTTTCTATCTTTTCTTGAGCTGGTTTCATAACACACTTCCTCTGATGATGCATAATATACATTGTCAACATGTCCTCAAGAATCATTTTGACCCTCTTTGTTTGTCCATATGTCTATGGATGATAAGTTGTACTAAAAGCCAACTTTGTCCCCAAACCTACAAATACCTCTTTCCAAAACCTGGAAATGAAATTGGCATCTCTATCTGATGAAATCTGCCTAGGAACACCATGCAATCTCACTATCTCCCTGATCAAAATATGAGCTATGTCACTAGCTGAATTCGTAGACGTAACTGCAATGAAGTGCACTACCTTACTTAACCTGTCAACCAAAACCATAATTGAATCATGGTTCTTCGATGTCCTTGGAAAACCTGTAATGAAATCCATGGAAATGACCTCCCATTTCCACTTTGGAATCAAAATCAACTGCAATAAACCACCTGGATGCATACACTTTGCTTTTACCTATTAAAAATCTAAACATTTCGCAACAAACTCAACCACCTATTTCTTCAAATTCAGGCAATGATAGAATTTCTCAACTATAGTCAATGTCTTCTAATATCCTCGGTGACCTGAGTATGGTTTAACATGAAATTCCCTCAAGATAAGCTTCTTGAGCTCATTGTCATGACACATTAATCGTGTTCCTGAACCTAACCAAGCCATCTGTTGTGAGATGGTAATCCACATCCTCTTATGTGGATTACTCTTCGAAACGCGTCGACCAAAAATTTCTCTTATGTGTTTTCTACCGAAATACTTTGCTTAATCCACATCATGTTGACCTATACCTTGCTACTGTAACTTGTGCTTAATTTGTTGCTACCTGCCATCCTGTTGTCCTGCCTACAAGAACTGCTCCTATAAGTCTATCCCATAAGAACTCATTGTTGCAATGTGATTCACTTGCACTCTTCTAAGAGCATCTACAACCTTGTTCTCCTTTCCCTTAATGTACTTAATCTCGAAATCAAACCCACTAAGAGTAGCCAACCATATAGCTTTCTTAGCATTCATATTAGGTTGATCAAGCCAGTAGCTCAATCCACTATGATCACTCATTAGAATAAACCATCTGCCAAGAAGGTGATGTCTTCACATATTCAATGCATGAATGATAGCTGCCAACTCAAGATTCTGCATCATGTAGTTCTACTCGTGCTCATTGAATTTTCTTGACTCGTAGCGTACTACATGTCCTTCTTGCATCAAGACTCCACCAATACCTCTCTTTCAAGAATTTGTACATACCACAAACTCTTTATTTGGATCTGTAATATTTAGAACTAGAGAATTTGTAAGCAACTGCTTCAACTGCTCAAAACTAGCTACACTTTCCTCTGTCCATTCAAAATTCTTTCCTTTCCTCTGCAAAGGTCTAATAGGATAGGAAATTCATTAGAAGTTATTGATGAACCATCTACAATAACTTGCTAGTCCCATGAATTATCTAACCTCATCCACATTCCTAGGCATTGCCCATTCCATGATAGCTCTGAACTTTTCTGAGTCGACTGTTATACCTTCCTTGGAAACAACATGTCCCAAGTAATGAGCATCTATATGAAAGAAACAACACTTACTAAGCTTGGCATACAATTGGTCCTCTCTTAACAATCTTAACTCTGCTACTAGTTGTTTTGCATGCTCTTCCTAATTCTTAGAATATATAAATATATCATCATTGAATACTATCACAAAATTTTCCAAATAAGGATGCAACACACTATTCATCAAACACATGAAAGTAGTTGGAGTATTAGTCTAACCAAAAGGAACCACAACAAACTCATAATGCTCGTACCTGGTGTGGAATGTGGCTTTGTAGGTGTCATCTTCTTTGATGTGTACCTGATGATATCCTGATCTCAAATCAATCTTCGAGAACATTGTTGCTCCCTTCAACTGATCAAACAAGTCATCCATCTGCGACAAAGGATACTTGTTCTTGATCGTCACATTCTTCAACTACCTGTAATATATGCACAACTTGAGAGTGATGTCCTTCTTAATAACAAGCAACACTAGTGTACCCTAAGGCGACACAATTGGCATAATGCACCCCTTGTTGAGCACTTCTTAAGCTACAACTTCAATTCCACCAACTCTGGAGTGCTCGTCCTATACAGTGCCTTTGATGCTAGTGTTGTTCCTGGCATCAACTCAATAGAAAATTCCATTTCCCTATGAGGTGGTAACTTTAAAATTTCTACTGGAATACCTCCTGAAACTGCTGCAAAACCGGATACCTCTTAAAGACTTCTACATCCTCAACATCCTTCCCTTTGTCACTAGAAAATATTAATTGCAAATAATGCACATCCTTTCTTGCTACTGTGCTTTTCCTGCATAGTTGTAACCATTTTCACTATTGTAGGCTTCTTCGTACCCTGCAAGCTTCTTCTTTCTCCATCATCGTCCAAGCACTCAATAGCCTTATCATAACAATTTACATTAGCCCTGTGAATGTACAACCAATCCATACCAAAAATCATATTGTATGATCCCAATGGAATCACATTTATATGTGTTGATGTAGACATATCGTTCAGCTCAAATGCGCAAGATCTCAACCAATGATGAACTCTTTTCTTGGTACCTGTAGCCAACTGCACCAACCAAGACTTTGCATGTACTTCTTTATTTAAGCAAAACTTATCCACCAGGTCAAGACTGATATAACGATAGTTAGATCTAGGGTCAATCAAAATAGAAATAACTTTATCACAAAGCTTGACTTCCATCTCGATAATAGATGCCTGATGATTAGAATACCTATTATCCAATGTTGCATAAATCCGAGGAATACTTTGTCCAACATCGCAACCTATTTATGCCTCCTGAGCACTGTAAATATGTGGTCTTCCACCCTAATGTTATGGAAAATATCTCCTGCGATGATCCTTGCCACAAGTACAACACGAAAAAGGATTCCTACCATCATCCTTTTTTTGATCCTCAAACTAAAATCCCTGTCCTCTGTCATCTGCTTTGAATTTCTTGTATGACATTGCATTCTCTTTGTTACCTGAATCCTGAGGTCTTCCTCGCTTCTTATCCAATTTTCCCTTAGTCCTTTCATTACCTTCCAACCCTACTTAGGCTCTTCCTTACGCTTAGACTTCTCATAACAATGCTTCAACTTCTCAATTACTTCTTCTAGTGTCTGAGGCTCATCATACTCAATCTGATCCATAAATGATAAAGGAAGTTCACTGACTAATCTATGAGCCTTTGTCTTCTCATCCTTAAGATATGGTACATACCTCAATAACTCCAAAAACTTAGTCGTATAGTCGTCATCTATCATAGATCCCATCTTCAATTCATAGAACTCCTTAGCCTTATCGTCATAGTGTCTCTCTGCCAAGTACTTCTTCCTGAAAAGTCTCTTGAACTCATGCCAACTCAAATCCTTTGTCATGATACCTATGACACACTTCACATCATCCCACTAGTTGTCTTCTTTTCCCTTGAGACTAAAAATAACTATTCCAGCTTTCATGTTCTGTATAGTCATGCAGCTCAATTAACTTCTTCATTCTAAGCAACCATACTTTTGCATCTTCCAACTTTCTTAATTATCCATCAAAAGTAAGAAGATTGGATTTCTTAAAATCATCCGGAAAATATTGCTTTTCATTCCTCCTGTAAGGATGATAACAATGATGACCATGTTGTATCCCTGATCCAAAACCATAATAGAATCCATAATCACTACCTCTCCTTTTAGGTGTATCCATCCATCTACCACCTCTGATTGTATCATCCTTGTCTAACCTGTGCCCTCAATGATACCTACCACCATATGCCCCATTGGTCCTTTCATATTGTCCATAAATTATCTGTGGTTGTCCCTGTCGTTGCAAATCTGACAAACACTGAAGGATCACTTCATTGACCTCTGCTTGCTTTTCATGTGCTCTGGCAAGTCTTTCGTGTGACTGAATGATCTTATCATTATCCACCTTACAACTTCTGATTTCGACCTTTAAACTTCTCTAGGTGTTTGCTATTTCAGGAGAGTACTCATCTTTGTGTTACTCATCCCATCTTTAAGGAGAAAGAGATGAACTATAATCCAACATGTTGCTTGCCATCTCTGATCTTCTACTTCTTGCAAACATACCATGCTAGATAACCAAATATAAACATAATCCAACATACCTTAGTGAAGTTTAGGGGAGGCTATATTGTCTGCACAATCAATCCAAATTAGCACAATATATGTATATATAATGAAATCAACATATCAATCGTCTCAACATCAACATCATCAAACTCTACACGATGACACAAAACCACAATAATGACCATCACAATGCATGCATAACAATCACATAGACAACTAACATGCATGCATGAAAAGCACATCTTTCCCATCCATTCCAAGTGTCTGAACCTAGAAGCTTTGATACCACTCTGTGGTATTAGATATCACCCAAAGAGAATGGAAACCTGCTCTGATACCACCTTGTAATGCCTCCTCCCATATTTACCCAATTTCACTAGCATGTCAGGGTAAACATGAGACAAAGAGTTACTATAACATTACCCAACCTCCTAAATCTAGTTAAGGAATTAAGGCCTACAACTAACCACCGACTAACAACTCACAACATTACTTAGGGCTACAGGACACTCAGGGATTGAAGAACCACCCTAGGTGACCAAACCCTGGGCTAGGGTTGTTTTTCTCACAACTTAACCTCCAACTGCATGCATGACAAGGCGTGGGTGTGGTTGAATGCCTCCAACCACATGCACAACACTGCCTAAGTGCGGTTGTGACCCAAATTGTTCAATTCAGAGGGTGCGGCCCCGAGATCTGAGCCACAATTCTAGGTCAGCCTATACACCATTACGCAGGTCAACCACCAAGTGGGTCAAATATGTTGAGACTTTCAAGAAAGGGCAAGGAAGCCAATTAAATGTTGAGTATGTGAAGGAGAATATTTGTATAACTCTTGTCCACAAAGTGGATACAAGATAAGGGCTATGGAAAACATTCAAGAAGATATTATAATTGATGATGTGACACGGAAACTTCCTCAAAATTATGTAGGCATAGATAACTATAAAAATGATTGTTAATCAAACATGATTGACGTTGAAGGTAATATTGGTAAGAAATGTTGAATTAATCCAGTGATCCATAAACTATCGTGATATTCCACTCGACAATTTGTCACAATAGATTTGTTAAAACTATATTTAAAATTTTGAAATCTACACTATTAGGGTTTTATTTCTCGATCTATAGATTATTTTTTATTGTGTATGTATGAAAATTAAAATTTATGCAAAAAAATAGATAAAAGACAAAAAAAAAAAACTCACAAAACACTATCTGACATAAGATATAATCTAGGAAACCCTTTCTTGAGAAAACATGGCTGGAAGGTGAGGGCGTTTTGCTCCCTTTCTCTAAATATAAAATAGTTGCAAGTACAAAGAAGTATGACATGTGGCTTGTGGGATACTACAGTGCAGAAATTCTCTCTATGTGCTATCTCCCTATCCCTCTCAGCTATTTTTCTCATCTATGGAACAAATGCAGTAAAAAATAATGGAACCCCTTTTCCTCCTAGTGGCCTGGTTACAACATAGCTCGATAGCCTACTAGTGGTTAGGTTTGACTACCTCAACTCTCAACCATAGTTACAACATAGAATTTTCTAGAGTCTTCTTCATCATAATCATGTGGCTAGGCCCTTTTCCATGAGTTATGGAGGTTTACGTGGCATCCTCTTGAATTATGGTGGTGAAAACAGGAAGGTCAACTTCCAAGTGGCAGAACTTGTGCATACGGACTCTGATTGAGGCGATCCTTCTGTCATTGGAAAGGTATTTGTGTGTAGAATATGATAAAAGTATGAACACCAAAGTGGAAAATTTTTACGCTAAAAAAATGATTTGATGCCTCAAAATGCTCCTGAAAGGTTTCATACCCCACTCTGCCAAACTGGGTCCCACTAGAAAAAATGGTCCTATGAGTTGATTCCTCCACTTTTCCCACTTAAAAAACATCGAGATGGATGAAAAATAATATATAGTAATGTCCACTTAAACCAACTTAGGATGTAAAACATGCATTACATCTCTTTAGTAATGAAAATAAGCTAGCTTCAAGAAGGAAAACACCTTCCTTTCTTACACACACAAAACTTAAAGAATGCAAACACCTTCCTTCTCACACACATATAAAAGCTCTACAAATATTTTAGGCCCAAAATTGAGCCATACATTATTATTATATGTAATAATTTGCCTTCAACTTTGCATTAGTTTGTGCCTTCACTAAATATTTTGCACAACATTTCAAGGTTGTACATTAATAAATTACACTATTTATCTTGCATATTTTTGGCATTTTCTTGTCTTTTCATTATTATTTTAAAATCATATAAAAATCAAATTTTAATGTTTCTAAGGATTGAAAGAGACTTTGACAAGGAAATGAGCTACCTAAAAGGCTTTTGAAGGTACATGAATCTTAATCGATCACATAGACACCCAAATTCCTCCATTTCTAGTCCATATACCAGGCCTTCTTCCAAGAAGCCAAAGACGCCACCTTTCATGATTTTCCCCTATATGAGTAAATCTTCTAACATTTCTATTCCAACTAGAAAAACATTCCAGATGGTAAATAATCGAGCATATATATATAACCTAATTGTTCAATCCTTTATCTAGCCTAGTAAAGGCCAAACACGATCACTTAAGGCCACACAAAGCCTACATCAAGCCCTTTAGTAGGCTTTCCACCAGGTCAAGTGTTCTTCAATGGACTCTATAACACTTTGCCCAAAATATTTTAGGCCCAAAATTGAACCATACATTATTATTATATGTAATAATTTGCCTTCAACTTTGCATTAGTTTGTGCCTTCACTAAATATTTTTCACAACATTTCAAGGTTTTACATGAATAAATTACACTATTTATCTTGCATATTTTTGGCATTTTCTTGTGTTTTATTATTATTTTCAAATCATATAAAAATCAAATTTTAACATTTCTAAGGATTGAAAGAGACTTTGACAAGGAAATGAGCTACCTAGTTTGAAGCTATCTTAATCGATCACATAGACACCCAAATTCCTCCATTTCTAGGCCATTTACCAAACCTTCTTCCAAGAAGCCAAAGAGGCCACTTTTCACGATTTTCCCCTATATGAGTAAATCTTCTAACCTTTCTATTCCAGCTAGAAAAAACCTTCCAACTGGTAAATAGACAAACATATATATAACCTAATTGTTCAATCCTTTAGCTAGCCTAGTAAAGGCCAAACATGATCACTTAAGGCCAAACAAAGCCTACATCAAGCCCCTAAATAGGCTTTCCACCAGGTCAAGTGTTCTTCAATGGACTCTATAACACTTTGCGTCAAATATTCTATGAAGAATCTTTCCTTTGAGCCTCCCCTTCATAATCAAGGATTCTATTCTTACATCTAATTCCATATCATCAAAAGATATTTTAATCACCACGTCATACCCAAAGCTTCTTTGGCCTTTCTAGAGTAGACCAAGGTCCATGATTAAGACTCACTAAGAGTCTTTAACAACCAAAATAACTTCAACCACTAATTTACTAGCTCCCTCTTCACTAACGCATTAACCGTCACAACCTAATCATTGATCCACTAACTCACTGTAACACCTCCTCCCATATTTACCCAATTTCACTGACCGGCCAGGGTAAACATGAGATGAAGAGTTACTATGACATGACCCAACCTCCTAGCTCTAGTTAAGGAAATGGGGCCTACAACTAATAACATTCCTTAGGGCTACATGACAGTAAGGGGCCAAATAACCTCCCCAGGTGACCAAACCCTGAGTTGGGGCTGCTTTTCTCATAACTTAACCCCCAACCGCATGCATGACAAGGTCTCGGTAAGGTTGAAGGCCTCCAACCACATGCACAACACTGCTTGAGTGTGGTTGTGACCCAAATTGTCCATTTAAGAGGGTGCGGTCGCGAGATCTGACCATAATTCTAGGTCAGCTTCCAAACCACTGCCCATAACTGCCTAAGACTTCTCAAAATCATTAAAGGTATAACAAAAAGGCTACAAATTCAAACTTGAAGGCAGAACTTGACCTAGACTGTCTAGAAGATAACAAACATTTCGTCAAACAGACGGTAAACATGTAAGTTATATGTCATGAATGAATATCTAATCATAATACTTTGAGATTAATCTAAGAATCACCAAGAAGGCCCTATTCCCTCTTCACATAGCTATAACAATATTTATTAGTCCATATATTCATCAACCGATCAATAACTAAATAATTCATGACAAGAGCCATAGATGATACACACCATATAACCAGCATATAAACCATGGCAATGCAGCCATAATATCGCCAACACAATCACTACAAGTTCTCATCGATCACAATAAGGAAATATCTCATAATAACATATGAAAATACCAACCAAGTCAGGGACTTCCACGCACCACCTAATCATAGATTGGGTTGAACCAAATCTATCTTTTAGTTAATTTCATGCACGCCATATTCCTAGCATGAATGTAGGATATCATGGAATAACCAGAACAAAACCAAACCAGGGCTTCCAAAGGCCAAATCACCTCATACCTTAACCGGTGATTCCACCTCATGGTCAGACATCACTAACACCAACAATATCAGTCCCTACCCAAGTTGTCCAGGACTTCAGGAATTAGTAACTCAACCCACAACCTTCCAGGGCTCCAGAGTGTTTGTCCAACCCGGATCCAGGGACTAGTAACTCAACCCACTAAGGGCTCGAGACCATTTATCCCAATCTAGGCTCCAGGACTAGTATCTCAACCTAGGTTGTTCCAAGCCTTCCAGAGCGTTTTTTCCAACCCACAACCATAAGGAATTATGAGCACCAATAAAAAAACAATCAAGTGGACAAAACCACAACACCATGGCTATCCAGGAAATGGCAAGACAAGGCTAAATCATTGTCAATGGAGGAAAATATCCTTGCCAATGACATCACATAACCAAGAAATCACATGCATATACCATGCATCGATAAATCAACAAGGAAATCACACATGCAACCTGTTACCTGCAAAGAAATCCAGTTGTAGTTGTTGATCCTCTTGTTCCCTTTCATTTTCTTTCTTTCCTTTGCCTTCTTTCTCCAAATCCAATGTATGCCAAAGTACTCCAACAATGTTCCAAGAATACTCTAAGTGTGAAAGAGTGTGAGAGAATGAGAGAATAGAAGAGAGCTCCACCCAAAAACTGATAAAAGGCTAGCAATTGATCCTCAAAATATGTGTTATCATTAAGGCCTCTATTTTCTCCATTTTCCGTTCAATTTCCCTCTCATGCAAATTTGTGTCCCTTCACCTTCCTTTTCTCCTATTTTCCTTTCATTCATAATTAAAATTCCAATTAATGCCTCTTTGCCTTTGCCAATGCCTTGTCCAATTTCCATAGCTATAAATTAATCACCAGTGATACCCTATCACTATGCTTTGCCCAATGTTCAGCTTGGAATCCCATGACCTTGGTCTTATTTTTTTTATTTACATGAAAATAAACCAGGGGTTGTTACAAACTCTTCCCCCTTGGGGAAACACCGTCCTTTGTATTCAATGACACCTATAAACCAGCAAAGCAAATGTTTCCCATGGAGCTTTGTAAAAAAACTCAATGCAACATTTACATCATATCATACTACCAAGACCATGATGATCATAACATGAACACCAACACAACATCAAACACATATACCAGAATACATCTACTCAACTGAAAAATAGAGAAGGATACGCAACTTACATATGATCATCCATTTCCCATGTAGATTCATCGCGCCCAAAGTGCTTCCACTACACTTTAACTTGCTCGATTGCTCTATCCCAGAGCATGACTTGTTTCCGCTGCAATATGAATTGTGGTTATGGCTAGAATTCTCCCTCTAGTTCCACCTGTAATACAAACCAGTCAATCACATGATCAACATCCTTTACATACTTCTTAAGAAATGAAATATGGAAACATCATGGACTTTCACTATCAAAGGCGGTGCAAGTCAGTAGGCCACTGGTTCAATCCTCTCAAGGATCTTCAAAGGTCCACAATAATGAGGTGCCATCTTGGAACATGCTCCAATCCTCAAGGAGATCCTATTGGGCTTGATGCGCAAGTGCACATGCTCCCCAACCTAAAACTCCTTAAATACCCTATGTTGATTTCCATAACTCTTCTACTTGTGCTTTGCTTCCTTTAGATTCCTTTCAATAACATAGATTTCTTGTTCCATTTATGCCAACATATTTGTTCAAATCAATACCTTGTTCATTGGATCACTCCAGTTGATAGGAGTATTACAACTCCGCCCATAAAGTGCCTCAAATAGACTAATCTTCAAAGATTCCCGATACCCATTATTATATGCAAACTCAACCAGTGAAAGATACTCTTCCCACTTCCTCTGTTGATGCATAATATAGATTGTCAACATGTCCTCAAGAATCATTTTGACCCTCTTTGTTTGTCCATATGTCTGTGGATGATAAGTTGTACTAAAAGCCAACTTTGTCCCCAAACCTACAAATACCTCTTTCCAAAACCTGGAAGTGAAATTGGCATCTCTATCTGATAAAATCTTCTTAGGAGCACCATGCAATCTCACTATCTCCCTGATCAAAATTTGAGCTATGTCACTAGCTGAATTCATAGACGTGACTGCTGTTAGTGTCAATCTTTCCAGCCTTCCTCCAGTGATCAAACATGCTCTTACAAAGTTATTTTGAAGTGTCAAGGTCAAAATTCTGTCATTTCAAAGAGTTTTCAAGCAAAATTTGGTCACTAGGCATTAGGTCTAGGGTTTGCTTTCACTCCTTCTAAAGTTGTCCAAATGGCGGTCTATGTCATCATTTAGCTGAGTTTATCATCATTCATAGGGTTGTCATTATCATGTCAGTATCTAATGAGTCATTTTACGTCTTGTTCATGCTTCAGTTGTGCCTTGGCAAGTTCATTTCCCTCTCCTAGGGTTTTGAAGCCAATTTCTCTTGGATGGTCAAATCAATGGCAAAACTTGTTTCCTGATGTTCATACACCTTCCCCTATCCTTCATGTACCTTATCAAACACTTCCCATCCTTTAGATCCGCCAAATTCCTCATTTTTGCACAAACCCTAGTTTCTAGCTACAACCTGGCAATTTTCTAGGTTTGGCCTGTGATTTGCCCTTTTGGACCCCTTCCCCTCACTCAATCTCTGAGATTCCACTTTCCCCTGCTTCCTAACATCCCTCCCCACTCCCAAAAATTTCCCCAAGAATTTAGAAGCCCCCTATCCCCTTCATTTCGCTTCATTTCGACAAAATTCCTTGTTTCACACATCGGGGCAAGTTTCACTCAAATGATGTTTCAGATCAATCAAAGATGAATTTTAGGAAACTGAGAGAGGTTTTTGTCCATAACATCCCAAAGAAGAAAAACCTCTTTCACTTTTTGCACAGGTGTCATGGTTTTACAGAAATGTCAAAATTACAATCGCCGGATCCAAGGTGGTTGGCCAAAGCACAAAAACGGAAGAAGAAGACCAACCCACTCCGCATCTTGACCGAGGATTCTCTCACTCACCATGATACTAATTAGCCCCCTCCTAGCAGAAAACCCAAGAAATTTTGAGAGTTTTGAGGCATTTTTGGCATTTTTGAGAATTTTACAGGTTTTGGCCATTTGAGTTGTCTCACCCCACGCGCGACCAGTCATGGGGACAGCTCAGAACGGGGAAAACTCTACATTTTTGGAATTTTCATGCAAAAATACACTTGCCTATGGATGGGTTTCAGATTTTATGAAGATTTCGGCTCCCAAAAGCTCAAAATACATGCAAATTTTGACTTTCTGCCCCTTTTTTGAGTTGCAGAAAGCTGCCTTGGGAGAAATGACTTTTAAGGGGTCAAATCAACTCCAAATTCAGAAATTCCAGTGGGGTTGGAAATTACACTCACAGACCTTTCCAATGAGCTATCTTGCACCTGATTTGGACACCGGGAAGGCCCTCAAACAGAGCTGTCAATGCGCGCGACCAGTCAAAGTGAGGGACGCGACCACTCAGGGAAATTTCACTGTTTTGACCAGTTCGGCCAGCAAAACACTGTTTTTACGTTGGTTGACTTTTGAGGCATGTAAATGATGGATTTTTGTGTAATTTTCATGGCACTTAGATACTTTTACTCTCCTTGAACACTTCTAGAAGTTTCCTTGATGTAAATGGTAAATATTTAATGCATGGATAGGTTTCCTAAGTTTTAGAGGCAAGTTGTTTTGACTGCCTATTATCTAGTGATTAGTTTAGAATTAGTTGAAACAGCTCCTAGGAAGCTGAGCTCGACCCCTAGAGGTGGGGAAAGGAGTTAGATCTTCTATATTATGCCTCTTCTTACTCATTTTCATGGTTGGACTCTTGAGGGAGAAGCTCCTATTGTATATTTCACTCGTATCTCTGCAATTTGAGGAAAAGGAAGACCAAGGTTTTGCAGACATCATTTGGATTCTTGTGGATTCTTGTGTTGATGTGTGTTTCCTACTTGTCATTGTAAGTGTGTTTATGTGTTCCATTTCTTAATCTCTTGCTGCTATTTAAACAAAAGAAGTGATAAAGTTTGAATTCATGCATGCCATGCTCAGCTTTCATTTTTGTTTAAAATTTATGTTTTCCACTGTCTAGAGAGGATTTGAATTCATTGTTCACCCTCTTTAGCCTCTCTTCTGTCCTCCTTGATCATCTTTTTCAGCTAAAGGCATCAGCATAAATTCCTACCTTGCCCCAAAGACCCACCTGCAAAAACTGAGCTCAATCCCCGCACCCTGAATTGCACTCCCTCCAATTGCCACCAAAAAACCCAAAAACTTCAAATCAATCCCCCCTATCAGTTTACTAGCCTAAAATCCTTGTTCCTAATTGGTCAACTCATGCTATTGACAAAATCCATCGAGTTTTGACCCGAGAGAGCCTTCTCATACCTCGTAGGGCTAGCTACGAGGTGAAATGGTTTGATGTAGCTTTGAGGTTTGTCTATCTCAGCCTAGGTGAAATTTTAAGTGCTAACATGTCCCAACCTAGGGTATAGGACTAGTAACTCAACCCAAGTTGTTTCGAGGCTTCCATAGAATTTGTTCCAACCCGCAGCCATAAGGAACATGAGCACCAATCACAAAACAAAAACAAAAACAACAACAACAATAAACAAACAAACAAAAAACACAAACAAAAATAAAAACAAAAACGAAAAACAAAAACAAAAACAAAAAAAACAAAAACAAAAACAAAAACAAAACAAAACAAAATAAAACAAAAACAAAAACAAAAACAAAAAAACCCGCAACACCATGGCTATCTAGTAAATGGAAAGGAAAGGTTGAAACCACTGTCAATCTAAGAAAATATCCATGCCAATGATAACACAACCAAAAAATCACATGCATATATCATGCATCCAGAACTAGCAAGGAAATCACACATGCAACCTATTACCTACAAAGTAATCCAGTTCTAGTTGTTGATCCAATTGTTCCCTGTGTTTTCCTACTTTCATTTGCCTTCTTTCTCCAAATCCAAATTGTATGCCAAAGTGCTCCAAGAATTCTCTATGTGTGCAAGAGTATGAAAGAATGAGAGAATAAAATGAAAACTCCACCACAAAACTCTCAAAAGGCTATGATTTTATCCTCGGAATAATTTTTATCATTAAGGCCTCTATTTTCTTCATTTTCTTTCATTTTTCCTCTATTTCCCTTAGCATCCAAATTTGTATCTCTTCACCTTCCTTTTCTCATATTTTTCTTTATTTTCATAATTAAATGCCATTATTTCCACTTTGCCTTTGCCAATTTCCTTAGCCATAAATAAACTGAAAGTGATCCCCACTATAATATCTACCCACCATTCATCTTGGAATATGTGTCCCATGACTTTGGTCTTATATTTTTTACATGTAAAATCAACCAGGGGTTATTACAAACCCCTCCCCCTTAGGGGAACACCGTCCTCAATGTTCTATGACACCTATGACTAGCAAACCACTGAAAAAAATGTACTACCCATGGAGCTTTATACCATAGCTTGATGCAGTATTTACAATGACATCCTATTGAAAACATGACAATCATATCGTTTACTGGAGCTTTATAACACAACTCATTACGGTATTTACAATTACAACCACATATACTTATGCACACTTGCTACAACCAGCAAATAGGCTATGGAGCTTAATAAATCCATCTCATTACAGTTTTTATAATAAAATACACATATGTACATATGCACATTTTCTTTAACCAACAAATAAAATGATACAATGTTCGCATCAGCAACAAGGGAGTCCAGAGGCTCGCACCTCCACACTCAAAGTAATACCAAGATTCACCTCCTTCCCAGGAAGTCCAGAATCCACTTCCAAATTCAATCTTGCATCCAATGTCTAGCACTACGATCCTTGCGCTATTTGTTCTCTCAGTGAACAATTACTGGCTTGTCGTTCCAGGGAACACTCCCAATTTGTTTTTTATTCCATCTGATAATGCTAATGACCAAAACAAATTCATTCCCCTACCTTCCCTTCTCTGCTACACAATCCCTCAGGCAATCTAGTCCCCTCTCTGTAGTCAAACACTCTCCAAGTTCCATTGGCATCCCCTTCTCTGCTACAGAGTCCCTTGGGCGATCCATCCCTTTGTAAGGTTTCCTCGCATTGGAAGGTCCAAAAACCAAAGCATATGCTTGCCTCAAAACCATCATATCGGTCATAGCATGCTCATGGAAATTAATGGAAACTATAAGGTACGTGTGTCCCACAATGGCCTTGCTCCTTAATGCTTTACCATCATATTGTTGCATGTTCCAATTCTTTTTATTGTTGCTGCTAACATTCTTGCAAATAGTTCCAACCACCCTAAACCAGGCACTTTCCATTCTTTTGTACCAAGCACATAGTAGCCATTAGATTCAAAAGGAATTGAAATAAATTCAAATCATACGTCATTGGGAGCTCGTCAATAAGGTACACTCGCAATTATGTTTACTTCCTATCACGACAAGTCAAACTAGCTCTTTGATAAAATCATCGTGTATAAACATATCACATCCGGTTAGCTCAAATGCAACCATCATAAATCAGAATCATAGATCACATGCATAATAAAACTGAAATAAAATATTGATACGTATACTTTAAATAATTCTTTACTTATTCCTTTGTTCTTTACCCTTTCTGTACACACATTGAACCGGTTGCCACACCTGGCAAGCACCCAGTGTTCTCTCTTATCTTCAATCATGTACACACAGTGTACATCATAACCCATACACCCACACACAGTGTACAACACCACACAATACATATACCTACACCCGATGTACAACACAACACATACACCTACACCTGGCGTACAACACAATACATATACATACACAGATTACAAAACAACGAATACACATGTCATGATACAACGACTACACAATACCACATATACACAACACAACATGTATGACATGTACACAATACCACAGATACAACACGTACACAACACCACATGTATAACATGTACACAGAACCACATGTACACAATAACACATGTAAAACATGTACATATTACTAGATGTACACAACACCACCTGCATAACATGTACATAGCAACACATGTAAAACATGTCCACAACACCACATGTAAATCCAGAGACCACACTGTTGTTAATTTTTTCAACTAGGGTCAAATTCCATATTGGACAACTCAGATGACCAAGATGATGCTTGCATTAAATTCATCTTTTCGAGAGGACAAAAATCAACCTAAAGATCACCTAATTTGGTTAAGCGAAAGTTAATTTTTGAATTATTTTATTAATACATACATTATGGAATGGGTCGGTCCTAACCGCATGGGTAACTGCTTGGGTCAATCTTAACCCCAAGTTAACCCTCAGGAAAGCCTATAAATAGAAGAGACCTCAAGTTCATTTCAACACATCAAGTCATATTTCTATTCTTCTATTTTTCCTTGGCTCGCATAGCTTCGACAAAAGGAGTTTGCATAGGGTCCAAAATCATAGGAAAAAGGTTCACTCTAAGTTAGTGTTTTATGGATCTCGGCCATTGGCATAGAACAGGGCATTTTGGTCCCTAGTCACTATTAGCCTTGTTGGAAAATGGATCCAAATATGCCCCAAAGTCTCCAAATTTTCTTAAAATCGTGCCAGTGGATCCATGTATACTCTTGAAGTCTTCAAATATTGCTTAAGATCATCCAAATATCGAAATAAGCGCAAGAGGAGAGCCCTTAAAAGGGAGAAAAAAAACACTATCGGGAGGCTAAAAACACTTAAAAACCATAAAAAAAAAACCATGTATCGGAGGCTTAAACTAAAGAATGCACAGTAATCATTAGATCTGGCCAATCAATGGCCTAGATCTAAGTGGCAGATCACAATCGGTGGATCTGATTGGTGGGCAGTGGCAATCGGCGCAAGACCCTGCCGATCAGTGATCTCTGATGATCAGATCAGCGGGTCACATAGGCGGAGGCTATTGGCGATTACATTATGGGCATTGTGATTGTGATCGGCGATTAAACATGGACTGTTGATCAAGCGCACAGATCGACATCCCACATTGCATCAGTAGATCGCAATTCGAGGAAACATTAAGGAGCGACACCAACCCGATGAACAGGACCCGATGGGGTTCTAAACAATATTGCATAATATTTCAAGTCCGCGAGAAAGGCTAGTTTTAATGTATTTGCATGTGTTTTTATTATATAACGAAATACAAAGGGAAGCTTGCTAGCGATGATTGCAATGAGTCCCGAACCCTTTCGGGTTCAGGAATGAAATCTATAATATTTGATGTCCGGAGGGAGGCCATTTTCAATGTTTTTCTGGTGTTTTTACGTATTTCAAAATTTAAAGGGAAACACAGAGCCAGGCCACTTGCAATAGGCGACAGCGACCCAAGGGTGGACCCAATAGGAGAATAAGCCATATCTAAGGACTTTTTAAGTCCGAAAAGGACAGAGATGGACAGGATTTTCACAATGTTGCTGTGTTTTCTGTATTAAACAAAAAACAATCACTCTAAGCCTTTAAAGGGAAAACAGAAGCCTGAATAGCCATTTCAAGACAGAGACAGAAGGCGAGAAGGGGAAAGGTGATAGCCCAACACGTGTATCTTGTCCAAAACAAACAAAAATAGAGACCAGAAAGGGAATAAAAGGGGCCACAGCGCAACATAGCCACAACAACAAATGATCATGGAGCATCAACAACCCAATGCAGCTCATCAAAACAAACGTCATGGAGTATCTCTGGCACGAGAGAGCTCCTTGCCAGCACTGCAAAATACTAGAATGACGTTATTCTGCTGTCAGAAGAAGGAACCTCCGAGGCATGCTTGCCTAGTCAGGGCATCAAAGTTGTTGAAGAGACACAGGGATAGATTAAGACCTCTCGAGCCTCGGAAGGCTCGAGAGCATTGTAAAGAGCTATAAATATCTGAAAGCAAAATGTAATAAGGGTTCAACTTCTAGAGACTATTGAGACTTAGCTACTCAAGCTTCTCATCTTCATTCATTAGCAATACAAGCTTCTTTTGTTGTTATATGTTCAATATTCCATTTTCTCTTTTGTTCTAAGCTTGCTCTTGAACAGGTTGTTCATTTTTCTTCTGTATCTAATGCCAGATAATTGTCATTTTATCTTTGCATTGATAAATTAGATTTGCAAGCTTCTTTTACTACCTATAGCTAGCCATTCATATGTTTTATATATGCATCTGCTAGTACAGTGAGTATTCTCATTTACTGCCTCTAGCTAGCCATTCATATGTGCTTATATATGCATCTTTCGGTATGGTCAATATTCTCCATCCATTCATTGAATCTACAAACTATTGAGCACTAGTGGTCTAAAGCCTTGTAAGTTGAGGGTGTTCATGCATGTCTTGAGTAAAAACATAGTTGAAATGGTTATCTGGCTTGATCCAAGCCATCATTTATTCCAATAGTTCGAAGAACAATATTGAAGATTATATGTTACCAGGCATCTTCGAGCTGCAACCCAGGAGAGTTTCCTGGAGTGATAACATAATTGACGTCATTGCCGGGGAGAGGAAACTGAAGCTCAGCTTCCCTAGGAGACGACACAGATCCAAATTTGATGATAGACAAAGTCTGGGAACTTTTTTGGTTGTAATCATCTATCTGGCGACTCTACTGGAGGTCGAACCTCTTGGCGACTCCACTTCATAAGTTATGGCTCAGTTTGTGAGGCATACTCGGAGAAATCCTCAAAATTCACAAGCTGACCCAACACCTAACCCTGAAAAAATCATCAAAAAGAGAAAGGTATTGCAAAAAGGAGCATCAGGTTCTGGTAAACCTAAAAAATATTATATATCTCTTCAAGAAAGGTTGTAATATAACAAACACATGTTGAAAGTATAGCATCTAATATTAGCAGTGAAGAAAAATCTCAGGAATTCATAAAGTTCCTTATTATTTAGGTTCCCCTTTTGTTGTAAGCCCAAAGGAAACCTCACCTCCTATCCATCATACTCCTTTAGTCTTATCAGTCACTCCTCGACCCTCTATCATTCAAACTGCCAATACTCTTTTAGCCACCACAGCTATGGCAAGTCCACAAGCACCCACCAAAATGGAAAGAATCATGGCTGCTAGGTATGGACCTCTAGTACTGCCCACTCCTTTGAATGCCATGCCTACTGGAGAATATCAGAAGTATATGCCTAAGTTCACTAGGATTGAAGGTGTTTCAGTTGAAGAACATCTTGAGTCATTCTATAGCTATGCTGATAACCTAGAAATTAGTGACGATGATGTCTAGATGAGAGTCTTTGTCCAAATCCTAGATGGAGAGGCTAGAAAATGGTTCAGAGAACTGACCCCAAGATCTATAGCAAATATTGAGGCTTTAGATGATGCATTTCAAAAGGATTTGGGGGATAAGAAGGATCTTCTCTACTACCACACTGAGTTTGGGAACTTAAAGAGATAAAATGGTGAGTTTCTTTCTGATTTTAATAAGAGATTTAACCGCATGTACAACAAGATATCGGTTGAAGTAAAACCCACCACTACCTCTGCTAGACTCATCTATGTCAGTGCCTTTGATTCTAACTTTTGTTTACTGTTAAGGGAGCGGCGATGTGCTACTTTGGCTGATATGTAGGATGCAGCCCTGGAAGTAGAATCGAACATCATGGTTGTAGAGAAGCTCAAGGGAAATGTTGATAGAAGGAGACAAAGGGGCAAGTCTTCATCATCCTCTAATCCCAAGATAGATAAAATGGCCAAGATGATAAAGTCATTAGCCTCTGAAATATCCAAATTAAAGGTTAACCAGCACTCTGGGAAAGGAAGAGTTCCTAACACCTTTGCTCCCCCAAATCCAAATCCATATAGAAGAGCAAATGAGCAGTTGCAGATTTTGCAAAGAAGCAAAGATGCCAATGAAGACAAAAGGGTGAAGATCCCTTTTCAAAATGCAGTCATGGAGGAAGAGCAGTTTGAAGAAGATGATGAGATCCATTATATGGAAGACAAAGGTAGTGCCCCTTTTTTTACTTTAGCTGCCTATGAAAAGTCATTATTAAATGACCAGATCAGCCAAGAATGGGATGGTGAAGCTGTTCTACAAACTGAAGATCAACACAAATATAATCTAAGGTCAAAGATGAATAATGTCAAGGAAACTCCTATTCATAAAGCTGTTGTCCCTGTAGAACAGCAAGCTAATAAGCAGAAACAACCAGCAGTTGATCGTATCATCCTCAAAGCTCCAGCCATAGAGATTGAAGAATCTCAGTTGGCCTCCACTCAGCTTAAGAAACCACTTTGCTAGATCACAGAGGAAGAAGGCCCACAGTTTTGGGACATGTTATTTGAAAGAGCTTGCTCTAAAGAAGTTGCAGGGGCAGGTGTAGTCCTTGTGCCCCCACACAAGAATGCATTGATTCATCTTTTATATTAACTTTTTAGGTGAACAAAACCTTCCAAACAAAACATCCAAGGCTGAAAGAATACAGAGATGAGGTGAAATATAGACCATCTCTACCTGACAATGTCAAATGCTGGAAAGTTTTTGAAGTAGATGATCAAATTAATAGGCTTTTTCAAGTCTTTGATGAATTTACTGATATGCACATTAACCAAGAAAAAGAAACCTTTAACAGAAAGGCAAAAAGGGTCAATTTTTAGTTTGGTGACTGGTTTCTCAAAAGGGATACATTAAGGAAGGAGGAGATGATTTTGATGGCCCAGTCAATGGGTTGTTCTTCAAACTTTATTTCAGTTAAGGCTTTCAAGCCTTGGTATTGTAAATAATATTTTTTTTCAAGTTTTTATTTCATGCTAAATACACTCCATTCCCAATGCAACACTAGGAGGAAGATTTGATCTTGTTTTTTCACAGGAAAGGCATTGTTCTGTAGTTCTTGAAACCTCACAGGGAGGCTTTCATCCCCAAAAGGAGCCAGTGTTAGCCTTGTTGGCAAATGGCCCAAAAGAGGATCCAAATATGCCCCAAAGTCTCCAAATTTGCTTAAAATCATGCAAATGGATCCATATATGCTCTTGAAGTCTTCAAATATTGCTTAAGATCATCCAAATATCGAAATAAGCGTAAGAGGAGAGCCCTTAAAAGGGATGAAAAACACTATCGGGAGGCTAAAAGCACTTGAAAATCATAAAAAAAAACCATGTATTGGAGGCTTAAACTAAAGAACACACAACAGTCGTGAGATCTGGCTAATCAACGACCCATATCTAAGTGGAAAATCACAATTGGCGGATCTGATCGGCGGGCAGTGGCAATCAGTGCAAGACCTCGCCGATCAACGATCTCCGATGATCGGATCGGCGGGTCACATTGGCGGAGGCTATCAGCGATTACAGTATGGGCATTTCGATTACAATCAGTAATTAAACGTGGACTGTCGATCAAGCGCACAGATCGATGACCCACATCGCATTGGCAGATCGCAATTGGGGGAACATTAAGGAGTAGCGCCGACCCGATGAACCGGACCCGACATGGTTCTAAACAATATTACATAATATTTCAAGTCCGCGGGAAAGACCATTTTTAATGTATTTGCGTGTATTTTTGTTATATAATGAAATACAAAGGGAAGCTTGGCAGCATCGATTTTGATGAGTCTCGAACCCGAAAGGGTTCGGGAATGAAATCTATAATATTTGAAGTCCAGAGGGAGGCCATTTTCAATGTATTTCCGGTGTTTTTACGTATTTCACAATTTAAAGGGAAACACAGGGCCAAGCCACTTGTGATAGGCAACAGCGACCCAAGGGTAGACCCGATAAGAGAATAAGCCATATCTAAGGACTTTTTAAGTCCGAAAAGGACAGAGATGGGCAGGATTTTCACAATGTTGTTGTGTTTTCTATATTAAACACAAAACAGTGACTCTAAGCCTTTAAAGGGAAAACAGAGGCCTGAATAGCCATTTCAAGACAGAGACAGAAGGCTAGAAGGGGAAAGGTGACAGCGGGGAAAGGCGACAGCCCAGCACGTGCAGCTTGTTCAAAACAACTAGAAACAGAGACCGGAAAGGGAATAAAAGGGGCCACAACGCAACACAACCACAACAACAAATGATCATGGAGCATCAATAGCCCAGCGCAACTCATCAAAACAAACATCATGGAGTATCTCTGGCACGAGAGAGCTCCCTACTAGTGCTACAAAATACTAGAATGAGGTTATTATGCTATCAGAAGAAGGAACCTTTGAGCCATTCTTGCCTAGTCAGGGCATCAAAGTTGTTGAAGAGACACAGGGATAGATTAAGACCTCTCGAGCCTCATAAGGCTCGAGAGCATTGTAAAGAGCTATAAATATCTGAAAGAAAAATGTAATAAGGGTTCAACTTCTGGAGACTATTGAGACTTGGCTACTCAAGCTTCTCATCTTCATTCATTAGCAATACAAGCTTCTTTTGTTGTTATATGTTCAATATTCCATTTTCTCTTCTATTCTAAGATTGATCTTGAATAGGTTGTTCATGTTTCTTTTGTATCTAATGCCAGATAATTGCCATCGTATCTCTGCGTTGATAAATTAGATTTGCAAGCTTATTTTATTGCCTGTAGCTAGCCATTCATATGTTTTATATATGCATCTGCCGGTACAGTTAGTATTCTCATTTACTGCTTGTAGCTAGCCATTCATTTGTGTTCATATATGCATCTTCTGGTATGGTCAGTATTCTCCATCCATTTATTGAATCCACAAACTATTGAGCATTAGTGGTCTAAAGCCTTGTAAGTTGAGGGTGTTCATGCATGTCTTGAGCAAAAACATAGTTGAAATGGTTATCTGGCTTGATCCAAACCATCATTTATTCCAATAGTTCAAAGAACAATATTGAAGATTATATGTTACTAGGCATCTCCGAGCTGCAACCTAGGAGAGTTTCTTGGAGTGATAATAGTCACTAGCACTGAGTGGTCACGAGTGACTAAGGCTCTTTGGTCATTGGGAGGCATCTTATGAGAGTGACTTTGGGTTCAGAAGCAGATGGGAAGGTTTAGGTCCTTGAACACTAGAATAGAGTAGTCCTGAGAATGTCCAGGACATTCCAGTTGCTCTTACAACAACTATAAGGGAGTGACTCTGGGTTTTAGATGTATTGCACCTTGGTCACACACATAAATACTTCCTAAGAGCGACCGTGTAGTGACAGTCACCTACATACAGTGATCGAGAGAGCGGCCAGGGAGTTTCAATCGCCCACAGACAATTTTGATGAGGGAGGCGAGAGCTCAGATCTAGAGTTTGACATATTGGCTTCAGTGGACTTTAGTGATCTGGGAGATCTGGGTTTTCTCTATTATTGTACATATTCTATAGATTTGTAGATATGATTTGTTATTATTCATTGCAGTCATATGTATTGGGTTCATTGCACTCTCTGCTAAAATCTTTTTATGAAGATCTACTAAGAAGAATATTTGAAAGGGTTTCCCCCTAGTGGGGCTTTTCCTTGGTTTTGTACCAATCTCCTATCTCTTATGGTTGTGTTTTTGTCTTCTTTATCACTGCATATATTGTTCTTTCTTCAATTACATTTATGATTGATTATACTGCTAATAATTGGATGCATTGTTAATGAAAAGACAAATTGGGCTAAAGTAATTGATACAACATAGAGCAATCAGAAAATTTAATAATTGTCTATACTAAGAAACCTTGCTTCTAGTGTCTCTCACATGCCTTACTGTGTGCATCCATAATCCAAATTTTTGGTATGTGGTTCTTTCCACTTATCCATGCTTGTCCCAGCATGCCAAAGATTGCACTGCTTTCATTTCGCTAATGTATCCTTCAACGTTACCTGCCATAGCATAAACATAGGCATAGTATAAGCACATAATATCAGATATTATCCACATGATATTAACCTCATATATCTATTAAGGTTACTCTTCCCACATGATTCCTCGTAAAACTAGGAACCTCTTCATGTCATTCACATGCATAAGCAATCATTCCTCCACAAACATGATCCTTTATGACCCTATTAGACAAAAACATACATACATACATATATATACATCAACATAATCATGATCACAACATAATTACCAAATATCATAAGTTCAAGGTTAAGATAACTCTCATTATCCATGCACAACGTGCACAACATTAAGAACAACAGTTCCCAACATAGCCAAGGCATCTAATGCCTCAAATCCATTTACTTTACCTTTCTTGTTACCTTTCTCATAACATTCATCCCATTGTACTTTTACCCCAATGGACCCAGCCAACCAACCTGGCACTCATATTCATGCCTTCAGTTACCCTTTACTCATGCACTAGGCTTCACCTGGGTCTCATACTACCTGTTGGGTTCCATTCGTCTCTCCCCAAGATCCATTAACTTTCCTCTTTCCCCAACCAATTCCCAACACCCTAAAAACATAAAAGGCAATAACAAAAGCAAACAAGAAGAAAACCAATAGCAATACGACACCACAAACAAAGCAGCATGGCCATGCCCCATACATAAACGAAGCTACAAATCAAGCACAAAAAAATCACAAAGCATCGAAAGCACAAAATCTTTCAACATACACCATGACTCAATCCCCCTGGATTCCCAATGCTTCCAATGGAAATCTCAACCCGAGCCTTCTTCAAGATTTCATGGCAATCTCTTTTTCCATGCAATCCCCCGCATCATATTGCCATAAACACACAATTGTCAGTGCATAAATAAACATAACAATATATCAGTTACCTTACCTTGTTGTACCCATAATATTGACCTGTAACTGAACACTTACATATATCATCTGTCAAAGGACTCCAATTCCTTCACAAATCCAACCATAACTGAAAACCAGTTGTTATACCTCTCAAATACATGTTCATGAATATAACACATATCCACATAATGTCAAACAAAATCAAGGTTAAAAATACTTCCTATATTCATGCAAAGCACTCATTCATTTGGAATTGTGGTTTCCAAACATAGGCAAAGGAATTCTCACCTGATTCTTTTCTTTTACCTCTTTCCTTATTACAATTGAGTCTTATCATGCGTTATCACATCACCTCATGGTTAGTTATATTAACAAATTAATTTTTACCTTGTCATACTAATAACAAGAATGTTGCCATGCAATTGTTCACTCATGTCAGTCACATGTTCCAAATATCAAGACATCGTGTCTGGTAATTGAAATCAATATTTACCAAGACTAATAGCCATGTCATCATCTGGAATTAACTCACAATCATCAGTCATAATATTGCAACTAGCACGCACTTGCACTCAGGTTCATATCATTTGTCTCAACACATATTGTGTTAGCACAACCGTCTTAAAACAATATAATTCCTTCATGCAATCTTATAGACACGTAATCATATCTTGCACTTAATCAAACATTCAAACAACCTATAAACATAACCCCTTACTATCTATGGTCCACACTAAGGTAGAAGGAGTCAGCTACTATAATGGCACAATATCCAATGTCCAACTATGGAAATGTATCTCCAAAGCTCTACTAAGTTTAACCACACTTGTCAAAACCTAATTTTCATTTCTCATATGTTTTGTACTTGAAAGCATACCACAGAAGCATGCCACTTTTCCATTCTGTAGATTTCATATTAGGCCTGTAAAGGGAGTCATGTGAACCATAGTCCACTACTCTACTCTTCATCCCTAATATTTTATCCCCTTGAAATATACCATGTTAGATAAACCAAATAGACGACATAATCAAGCTCATACCTCAATTTATCTTAATGGATGTTATCACATCTGCACAAGTCAGTCCAAATTAGTACGACACAATATCACAAATATATCAACTTCACCTGAATATCATAACCATAACCATCTACAGAGGTTGATCTAGATTAGCACAATACATATAACATCAAGATCTTAGTTGCAATGACCATAAACATCATGTGTATGACATCAATGCATATAACAAAAAATTAACTACCATGCATTATTATCTGCCGCATGTGCATATGAACATACTAATCAACTAGCATCTAACATGCATGTAACCACAACAACAATAGAATGACAGACATGCATATAATAACCATTAACCATCATATTTTCATGCCAAATATACAATACATGTATGGCGATCTTCTTTTACCCTTAGGTCTAATGCTACAACCTCACTCTAATAATTTGCATCTCCTCCTCCATCTCAGCCAACATATCAGCATCATAACATACCAACATCATCATGATGACACAAAATACATAATGACCACCACAAAGCATGTATGACCTACTATGCATGCATAACCATATACATTTAGCCCATCTGGTCCAAGTGTTTGAACCTCGAAGCTCTGATGCCACCCTGTAACCACCCCTCCCCACATTTACCCAAATTCACATGCTCACCGAGGTAAACATGAGATGAGTGTCACTATGACATGACCTGACCACCTAGTTCTAGTTAAAGAAGTGAGGCCTACAAACTGACATCCTATAGGGACTACAAATCACCCAGTAGTTAAATAAATACCCCAGGTGGTCAATCCCTGAGTTCGAACCTTGTTTCACTGACCTGGACCCACAACCATGCCCTTGACATTACTTCCATGTGGTTATGAGGTTATAACTGCACTCACAGACTTGCCTCCATCTGTGTATGGCCTACACTCTTTAGTTCAAAGCATGCAAGTCCTGGAATTTGTGCCACATTTGTAGGCCAGCCTCCAGATCACTACCTGGAATTGCCTGAAACTTTCTAGAAAGCAATCAAA
>APFE030318431.1:75337-127186 GCA_000404065.3 Pinus taeda | reverse complement strand
TGCAGATCCTCAACTTGCCACCAAAAAACCCCAAAAAACCCCCAAAACAACTTTCAAATCAGTTTACTAGCCTAATATCTGTGTTACCTTGATTGGTCATCTCTTCCCATTGAAATTTTAACGAGATTGACCGGAGAGAGCCTTCTCATACCCCGTAGGGCTAGCTACGAGGTGAAATGGTTTGATGTTGCCTTGAAGGTTTGCCTTTCTCAGCCTGAGGTGAAATCTCAAGCGCTAACAACTGCAATGAAGTGCACTACCTTACTTAACCTATCAACCAAAACCATAATGGAATCATGGTACTTCGATGTCCTTGGAAAACCTATAATGAAATCCATGGAAATGACCTCCCATTTCCACTTTGGAATCAAAATTGACTGCAATAAACCACCTGGATGCATACACTTTGCTTTTACCTATTGACAATCCAAACATTTAGTAACAAACTCAACCACATCTTTCTTCAAATTCAGGCATGATAGAATTTCTCAACTATAGTCAATGTCTTTTAACATGAAATTCCCTCAAGATAAGCTTCTTGAGCTCATTGTCATGACACATAAATCGTGTTCCTGAACCTAACCAAGCCATCTGTTGTGAGATGGTAATCCACATCCTGTTCACCTATACCTTGTTATTGTAACCCGTGCTTAAGATGCTAGTACCTGTCGTCCTGTTGTCCTGCCTGCAAGATCTTCTCCTGTAAGTATGTCCCATAAGAACTCATTGTTGCAATGTGATTCACCTACACTCTTCTACTAAGAGAATGTACAACCTTGTTCCCCTTCCCTTAATGTACCTGATCTCAAAATCAAGCTCACTAAGAGTAGCCAACCATCTAGATTGCCTAGCATTCATATTAGGTTGATCAAACAAGTAGCTCAATCCACTATGATCACTCATCAAAATAAACAATTTGCTAAGAAGGTGATGTCTCCACATCTTCAATGCATGACTGATAGTTGCTAACTCAAGAACGTGCATCACATAGTTCTACTCGTGCTCGTTGAATTTCCTTGACTCATAGCATACTACCTGCCCTTCTTGCATCAAGGCTCAAACAAGACCTCTCGTGTGATTTCTACCAAAAGACTTTGTTTAATTCATTATGGATCACAGAAGCTTGAATACAGAAATCAAACAAGACCTCTCTTTCAAGAATTTGCACATACCACAAACTCTTTATTTGGATCTGCAATATTTAGAACTGGAGCATTTGTCAGCAACTGCTTCAATTGCTCAAAACTAGCTGTACATTCCTCTATCCATTCAAATTTTTTTCCTTTCCTCTGCAAAGGTCTAACAGGATAGGAAATCTGTTAGAAGTTATTGATGAACCACCTACAATAACCTGCTAGTCCCATGAATGATCCAACCTCATCCAGATTCCTAGGAGTTTCCCATTCCATGATAGCTCTGATATTTTTCGAGTTGACTGTTATACCTTCCTTGGAAACAACATGTCCCAAGTAATGAACATTTGTTTGAAAGAAACTACACTTACTAAGCTTGGCATACAACTTGTGCTCTCTTAACAATATTAACACTGCTACTAGTTGTTCTACATGCTCTTCCTCATTCTTAGAATATATCAATATATCATCATTGAATATTATCACAGACTTTTCCAGATAAGGATGCAACACACTATTCATCAAACACATGAAAGTAGTTGGAGCATTGTCAAACCAAAAGGAACCACAACAAACTCATCATGCTCATACATGGTGTGGAATGTGGTTTTGTAGATGTCCTCTTATTTGATGTGTACCCAATGCTATCCTAATCTCCAATCAATCTTCAAGAACATTGTTGCTCCCTTCAATTGATCAAACAAGTCATCCATCTGCGACAAAGGATACTTGTTCTTGATCGTCACCTTCTTCAACTACCTGTAATATATGCACAACTTGAGAGTACCATCCTTATTCTTAACAAACAACACTAGTGCACCCCAAGGCGACACACTTGGCCTAATGTACCCCTTGTCAAGCATTTCTTTAAGCTACAACTTCAATTCCACCAACTCTGGAGTTCTCATCCTATACAGGGCCTTTCATGCTTGTGTTGCTCCCAACATCAACTCAATAGAAAATTCCACTTCCCTATGAGGTGGTAACTTTAAAATATCTACTGGAATACCTCATGAAACTGCTGCAAAACTGGATACCTCTTCAAGACTTCAACATCCTCAACATCCTTCCCTTTGTCACTGGAAATTATGAATTGCAAATAATACACATCCTTTCTTGCTACTATGCTTTTCCTGCATAGTTGTAACCATTTTCACTATTATAGGCTTCTTCTTACCCTGCAAGATTCTTCTTTCCCCATCATCGTCCAAGCACTTAATAGCCTTATCATAACAATATACATTAGCCTTGTGAATGTACAACCAAATCATACCCAAAATCATATTGTATGATCCCAACAGAAGCACATTTATATGTGTTGATGTAGACATATCGTTCAACTCAAATGCACAAGATCTCACCCAATGATGAACTCTTTTCTTGGTACCTGTAGCCAACTGCACCAAGCAAGACTCTGCATGTACTTATTTATTCAAGAAAAACTTATCCACCAGGTCAAGACTGATATAACTTCAGTTAGATCTAGGGTCAATCAAAATAGAAATAACTTTATCACAAAGCTTACCTTCCATCTCGATAATAGATGCTTGATGATTAGCCTACCTATTATCCAATGTTGCATAAATCTGAGGAATACTTTGTCCAACATCACAACCTGTTTATGCCTCTTAAGCATTGTAAATATGTGGTCTGCCACCCTAATGTTACGGAAAATCTCTCCTGTGATGATCCTTGTCACAAGTACAAAACTGCGAAGGATTCCTACCATCACCCTTGTTTTGCTCCTCAGACTAAATTCCTTGTCCTCTGTCATCTGCATTGAATTTCTTGTACAACATTGCATTCTCTTTGTTACCTAAATCCCGAGGTATTCCTCGCTTCCTATCCAATTTTCCCTTAGTTTTTTCATTACCTTCCAACCCTGCTTAGGCTCTACCTTACGCTTAGACTTCTCATAACAATGTTTCAACTTCTCAATTACTTCTTCTAATGTCTGAGGCTCATCATACTCAATCTAATCCTTAAATGCTAAAGGAAATCCACTAATGAATATATGAACCTTTGTCTTCTCATCCTTAAGATATGGTACATACCTCAATAACTCCAATAACTTAGTCATATACTTGTAATATGTCATAGATCCCATCTTCAATTGATAGAACTCCTTAGCCTTACCATCATAGTATCTCGCATGCAAGTACTTCTTCCTGAAAAGTCTCTCGAACTCATGCTAGCTCAAAGCCTTTATCCTGATACCTATGACACACTTCACATCTTCCCACCAAATGTTTTCTTTTCCCTTAAGACTGAAAATAACTATTCGAGCTTTGATGTTCTCTGTATAGTCATGCAACTCAAATAACTTCTTCATTCCAACCAACCATGCTTCTGGATATTTCAGTTTCTTTAGTTATCCATCAAAGGTAGGAGGATTGGATTTGTTAAAGCCATCCAACAAATACTGCTTCTCATTCCTCTTGTAAGGATGATAACGATGATGACCATGTTGTATCCCCGATCCATAAACATAATAGAATCCATAATCATTACCTCTCCTTTCAGGTGTATCCATCCATCTACCACCTCTGATTGTATCATCCCTGTCTGACATGTGCCCTCCATGAGACATACCACCATATGCCCCATTAGTTCTTTCATCTTTGCCATAACTGATATGTGGTTGTCCATGTTGTTGCAAATCTGAAAAACTCTGAAGGATCACTACATTGACCTCTGCTTGTTTTTCATGTGCTCTAGCAAGTATTTCCTGTGATTGAATGATCCTATCGTTATCCACCTTACAACTTCTGATTTCGATCTTTAAACTTCTCAAGGTTTCTATTATGTCAGGAGAGTACTCATCTTCGTGTTGCTCATCTCATCTATAAGGAGAAAGACATGAACTATAATCCACCATTTTGCTTGCCATCTCTGATCTTCTACTTATTGCAAACATATCATGCTAGATAACCAAATATAAACATAATTCAACATACCTTAGTGAAGTCTAGGGGAGGCTATCTCGTTTGCACAATCAATCCAAATTAGCACACCATATGTATATATAATGAAATCAACATATCAATCGTCTCAACATCATCTCATCAACATCTACATGATGAAACAAAACCACAACAATGACCATCACAACGCATGCATAACATGCACATAGACAACTAACATGCATGCATGAAAAACACATCCTGCTCATCCATTCCAAGTGTCTGAACCTGGAAGCTCTGATACCACTATGTGGTATTAGATATCACCCAAAGAGAATGGAAACCTGCTCTGATACCAACCTGTAATGCCTCCTCCCATATTTACCCAATTTCACTAGCTTGTTAGGGTAAACATGAGACGAAGAGTTACTATGACATGACCCAACCTCCTAACTCTAGTTAAGGAAGTGAGGCCTACAACTGACCATCGACTAACAACTCACAACATTCCTTAGGGCTACAGGACACTCAGGGACCAAAGAACCACCCTAGGTGACCAAACCCAGAGTTGGGGCTGCTTTTCTCACAACATAACCGCCAATTGCATGCATGACAAGGCCTGGGCGTGGTTGAATGCCTCCAACCACACACACAACAATGCCTGAGAGTGGTTGTGATCCAAATTGTCCAATTCAAAGGGTGCGGTCCCGATATCTGAGCCACAATTCCAGGTTAGCCTCTAGAACATTGCCCATAACCGCCCGAGACTTCTCAAAATCATTAATGACATAACGACAAGGCTACACATTAAAACTTGAAGGCAAAATTTGACCTAGATTGCCTAGAACATAACACAAATTTCGTCCAACACATGGTAAACATGTAAGCTACAGGTCATGAATGAATATCTGATTGTAATATTCTGAGAATCACGGAGAAGGCCCTATGCCTTCTCTACATAACTGCAACAACATTTATTAGTCTATATATTCATTAATCAATCAATAACTAAACAATTCATGGCAAGAGCCATAGATGATACACATCATATAACCAACATATAACTAGAAAATAACCAACATATAAACCGTGGAAACTCAACCATAATATCGCTAACATAATCACTGCAAGTGCTCATAGATCACAATAAGGAAATGTCTCATATTAACATATGAAAATACCAGCCAAGTCAAGGACTTCCACCTACCACTCGACCATAGATTGGGTTGAACCAAAACTCTCTTTCATCTAATCACCCCCACCCCATATTCCAAGAATGAATGTGGGATGTCATGGAATAACCAAAACAAACCAAACCAAGGCTTCCAGTGTTGAAAAATGTGTAACTAGGTTTAGTCTTCATAAATGTGAAATGTAATTTTGATTCTTGTAAATTGTAAAATGAAAGAACAATTATTATTATTGATTTTGGAGCATGGGTTTCATGCTCAAGGTCTTTTATTTTATAGGTCAAGCACCCATTGAGTGCTTCTAGGGTTTGTCTTAGGTTAAGAAGTCAAAAGAGTCATTTTCATAAGTTGAAGACCCCTTCAGGCACATTGTAACTTGTAAAGAGAGTTATTTTTGTCATTTAAAGAGTCAAAATATCCTCCAAGAACAAGTCAGCCCAAAAGGAAGATCCACATCCACCTTGAAGAGCCTATATATAGGAGGAAACTCGACCTCCTTGAGAGACATTCATCCATCACTCATTCTAGTGAAGAAGAAGGAAGAAGAAGGCATCGAAGAAGGAAGAGGAGGAATAATACTTTTGTTTGGGCTATTTCTCTCTCACATGTGCTAATGAAGGCTGGGGTTTCTACAACAAATCTAGGGTTTATATCTACAAGTTTGATCTTGGAGAAAAGAAAGCAAGAGGGTTAAGCGAAGGTCACCAATTATCATCCTCAAGCTCTAGAAGTGAGGGAAAGGCAAGCGAAGGTCAAAGGAAGGCTTAGAAGGTAGATTGAAGCTCACACGTGTGGCAACAACAACTACTAGGGGGTTGAAATTTCAGATCTACAGTGAAGGCCAAAATTTTGCAACTGGAGGTCAAAGAAGTGCTACTGGAAGATATTTGACTGGGTTTGACTGGATCAAGGTTAGCACATCATCTGAAGAGGTTGGCCTTGGTCTTGGAGGGTATTGGGTTTAGCCTTAAAGTCTTGGAATTCATTAATTGAATAATCTATAAGGAAGAGAAGAGATTTGCGGGTTTTCCTCTCAAGTGGAGAGATTTTGGCCTTGGCTTGTAGTCTATATTTTGTGTTCTTGTTTTGGTATTTTTTTTTATGATACACACACATAATAATAAGTAATAAATCTAATAAGTAAAAATACATTACAAGAAGTTATCAAGTAAAGAGAAATCACGGTAATCATAGCCCTATAGATTTCTCAACAT
This sequence comes from Pinus taeda, assembly GCA_000404065.3. Classification (NCBI taxonomy): domain Eukaryota; kingdom Viridiplantae; phylum Streptophyta; class Pinopsida; order Pinales; family Pinaceae; genus Pinus; species Pinus taeda. The sequence continues at coordinate 120,746 of APFE030318431.1, read as the reverse complement.
GGTATCAGAGCTAAGGTTGGCTAAGAGCATTATGAATATCTTCACTTCATTGAAGAAGTTCCTCAAGAAGTGTTCAAAGGTAGCAAGTCATTTCAATAAAGGCATCAAGGAAGCATGGAATCTTCTATTTTCCACAAAGAAGGAAGTAATCAAGAAAAATGATGAAGGTCTATTCTCAACACTCACTGGAACATTCCAAGATGAGAGCATTTGGGTATTCGATAGTGGTGCATCTAGACACATGACTAGTCATCAAAAACAACTAAAGACATTATCAAAGGGAAAATTTTCTTACTTAGTGGAACTTGGAGATAATAAGAGCTATCATGTAAGAGGAATTGGATCAACCTCTATAGAGTTGGAAAATGGAAGCAATTTTCAACTCAACAACATCCTGTTTGTTCGAGATTTGCATAGGAACTTACTTTCTATTTCAAGTCTATAAGATAAGGGTGATAGAGTAGCTTTCATTGATGGAAAATTTGTAGTATGGAGTAGAAAATCAAGCTTAGAGAATGTTAGAGTAATTGGTATTTGAGAAGGAAAACTTTACAGGTTGATATCTCCTATTGCACAAGCTTTGGTTCACATTAAAATCAGCCCATGTGAACTCTGACATAGAAGATTTTCCCATCTACATTTCAAAATCCTTCCAACTCTAAGTTCTATAATAGATGGAATCCACGGATTGAAAGAAGATCGCAAAGGAGTATGCAAAGGATGTGCATTAGGTAAGAACACTAAGAGGACATTTGGAAGCAGTGCTTCACGGTCAAAAGAAATCTTGGATCTTATTCATTCCGATGTTTGTGGTCATATGACTCCAAAATCACTTGGAGGTCATCTATATTATGTCACATTTATAGATGATCATTAAAAAAAACTTGGTTTTACTGAATGAAATCCAAGGATGGAGTATTTACCAAATTTCAAGAATTCAAAGTTGAAATAGAGAACCTTACAGAAAGGAGAATCAAGATACTAAGGTCCAATAATGGAGGAGAGTATACATCCAAGGAAATCATAGCCTTTTGTAAAGGAAAATTTTAGGGGCTAATATTCGTAGGTGGGCTAATTTCCGTGGTTTTCCCAAAAAACTGATTCGTTAATTTCCATTCTTTTTAAAACGAATTTGCCCAAATTTTATACTATCAAACTAGTTTATCTTAAAAATCACCAATATTTTATAAAGACTATCATTAGGAATTTGAATATTTTTACAAAAATATCACCAAAGATTTTATAGTTTGTGTATTATGGACTAGTAAGATTCGTCAAAGTTTCTAAACTTAAAAAAAAAAAATCCATTCTTAAATTTTCCCTATGAATGTAAGGAGTTTGTGGTTAAGAGGGAGTTGATAGTCCCATATAATTCGGAAAAAATTGGAGTTGTAGAGCGAAAGAACCGATCCATTGAAGAAAGCTTAAAATCAATGTTGCGTGATCAAGATCTACCAAAATTTCTGTGGGGAGAAGCCACTAAGATAACTGTATATATTCAAAATTGAAGTCCCCACAGGTCTCTAAATAACATAACTCTCAAAGAAGTATTCACTTGGAAGAAACCAACTGTAGATCATCTCTGAATATTTGGTTGTCCTATATATATTCATATACCGAAGCACAAAAGAAAGAAGTTGGACCCTTCGGGCATGAGAGGAATATTTGTTGGCTATAGTAACTCCTATAAGGCCTACATGATCTACATAAAGGAAGGACACCATATATAAGTAAGTCAAGATGTTATATTTGACAAAAGCATTACATTTAATAAATCTAAGGAACTTCCCATGGACTCTGATGATGAAGAACATCCAGTATTTGAAGAAGAAGTCACTAGGGAAGAAGAAGAATCTAATCATGAAGATGAAGGTCCCAATGAACCTATTCAACTTGTGGTCATCCCCAAAACAAGAAAGAGACATAACTGGTTGAAGTCTACATTAATTGATGCAAAGGGTCATGGATCAGCTCAAGGCTCATTAAGGGAAAGCAAGAAACCCAAACGATATTTCGGGTATGCAACCTACATGACAAAACTAATAGAACCAGAGCCATCCAATTTTGAAGAAGCTGCCAATAATCAAGAATGGAAGGATGCCATGAATGACAAATATCAATCTATAATGAAGAATGGAGTTTGGGAGATCGTGAGTAGGCTCGAAGACAAATCTGTGGTAACTTCCAAATGGATCTATAAGATCAAACATGCAACAAATGGAAGTATTGACAAGTATAAGGCAAGATTTGTGGCTAGGGGTTTCTCTCACCTAGAAGGCATTGACTATGAAGAGACATTTGCTCCGACAACAAGGTATACAACTATACGTTCGTTGGCCTCTTTGGCAACATTAATGGGATGGAACATCCATCAAATGGATTTCAAAACAACATTTATGAATGACACAATTGATGAGGTAGTCTATATAGAACAACCCTTGGGATTTGAAGTAAAATATAGAAAGACATATGTTTGTAGATTGAAGAAGGAATTATATGGCCTCAAACAAGCACCAAGGGCATGGTATGCTAGGATGGATGCATATCTTCAGAGATTAGGCTTCACAAAGAGTTATGTTGATCCGAACCTTTATATTAAGGTTGTGAAGGATGAACAAGTAATCATTATTTTGTATGTGGACGATCTTCTCTTGACAAGTGTAGAAGTTTGAATTGAAGAATGTAAGAAGAAACTAGCAGCAAAATTTGACATGAAGGATCTAGTGCTAATGCATTACTATTTGGGACTAGAAGTCTGGCAATGACCCAATGAAATCTATCTAGGTCAAGATAAGTATGTGATCAAGATGTTGAAGAGGTTTGACATGATGGATTGCAAACCAATGACAATTCCCATGATAAAAAATTTGAAAAGACTAAGGATGTTTGAATCGATCCTTGTGGGTCCTTCCAAGTATAGATAATTGATTGGCTCACTGATGTACTTAGTGAATACTTGACTAGACATATGCTTTGCAGTAAATGTTCTCAGTCAATTCCAAGTGGAGTCGAAACATGTTCATTGGATAGTAGCAAAACATATTCTGAGATATCTGCAAGGAACCATCCACTACTGCCTAAAGTACTATAGGAGGAATGATTTCCACCTGATTGAATATGTAGATTTTGATAAGGGAAGCCGTGAACAAGATGGAAAGAGAATTACCAAAAGATGTTTTGGTTTGGGATCCTCTATGATCTCATGGATGAGTGAAAGCAAGATACAATTGCTTTAAGTAGTGTTGACGCAGAGTTTATTGTAGCATGTGAGGAAAGTAAAGAAGCATTTTGGTTGAGGAAGTTGTTATCTGGCCTATTCAAAGGACTAATAGAACCTATAGTGATACATTGTGATAACACCAGTTGTATATGATTGTCCGAAGACCCAACCTTTCATGGAAAGAAAAATCATATTAACAACAAGTATTGTTACATTCATAAGCTAGTATAAGATGGTGTATTGTAGCTACGATATATCTCCACCAATGAGAATGCAGCTGACATATTGAAAAAATCTATTCCTAATAAGAAGCTTGTGTATTTGAGAGACAAGGTTGGTTTGGTTGATGTATCCTCCCTAGTTGAGAGGGAGCGATAGGCACATCGTTCTTGTCTTCACTTGGGAAGATAGAATGGAGGATTAGGTAAGCATCTGGCATCTGATACTCTATGAGGATATGGTAGGGCATCCAAGATGAGATATTCATGGACCGATATTCTTTGAGGACTGGTTATCCAAGATAAGAATAGTCCAAAGAAGGTCATACTCTGTGAACAACTGGGTGGAGTATGTACCTTGAGAGACAATGATGATGGTGTCTATAAATCATTGGTCTCACCAACATTATGCTTTGATCTTGTGGAGAGATAGAGTTGTTAGTCAAGGCCTTTCTATGTGACAATGCTCGATGGTATGATGCTAAACAGATGGTTTACCAATCTGAATCTTCTTATCAGATCTCTTCAGAATGAGAATGCCCATGTAATATTTATGAATACCTTCCTAGTTAAGAGGGAGTGTTGAAAATTGTGTAACTAAGTTTGGTCTTCATAAATATGAAATATACTTTTATTTCTTGTAAATTGTAAGATGAAAGAAAATTTATTATTATTGATTTTGGAGCACGAGTTTCATGCTCAAGGTCTTTTATTTTATAGGTCAAGCACCCATTGAGTGCTTCTAGGGTTTGTCCTAGGTTAAGAAGTCAAAAGAGTCATTGTCATAGGTTGAAGACCCCTTTAGGCACATTTTAACTTGTAAAAAAAAATAATTTTTTGATTTAAAGAGTTAAAATATCCTCCAAGACCAAGTCAGCTTGGTAGCTGGCAAGTTGGCCTAAAATGAAAAGTCATGTCCACCTTGAAGAGCCTATATATAGGAGGAAACTCGGCCTCCTTGAGACACATCATCCATCACTCATTCTAGCAAAGAGGGAGGAAGAAGAAGGCAACGAAGATGGAAGAAGGCGAATAATACTTTTGTTTGGGTTGTTTCTCTCTCATACATGCTAAGGAAGACTAGGGTTTCTACAACAGGTCTAGGGTTTTTATCTACAAGTTCGATCTTGGAGAAAAGAAGGCAAGAGGGTCAAGCACAGGTCACCAAGGGTCATCCTCAAGTTCTGGAAGTCAGCGAAAGGCAAGCGAAGGTCAAAGGAAGGCTCAAAAGGTAGATCGAAGCTCACACATGTGGCAACAACAACTGTTATGGGGCGAAATTTCAGATCTGTAGTGGAGGTTGAAATTCTGTAGCTGGAGGTCAAAGAAGTGATACTGGAAGATATTTGAATGGGTTTGACTGGATCAAGGTTAGCACATCATCCGAAGAGTTTTGTCTTGGTCTTAGAGGGTATTGGGTTCAGTCTTAAGGTCTTGAAATTCATCAATTGAAGAATCTATAATGAAGATAAGATATTTACAGGTTTTCCTCTCAAGTGGAGAGGTTTTGGCCCTGGCTTGCAACCTATATTATGTGTTCTTGTTCTTCTTGTTTTGGTAGTTGTTTGATGATACACACACATAATAATAAGTAACAAAGAAAATAAGTAAAAAGACATCATGAGCAGTTATAAAGTAAAGATAAATCATTGTAATCATTGCCCTATATATTTCTCAACATCTAGAGGCCAAACCACCTCAACCCTCAACTAGTGATTCCACCTCACGGTCAGAAATCATTAACACCAACCAGATCGGTCTCTACCCAAGCCTTCCAGGGTTATAGGAACTAGTAACTCAACCCAGAACCTTCCAGGACTCTAGAGCGTTTGTCCAACCCAACTCCAAGGACTTGTAATTCAACCCACCAAGGGCTCCAGAGTATTTGTCCCAACCTAGGCTCCATGACTAGTAACTCAACCCAAGTTGTTCCAGGGCTTCCAGAGTGTTTGTTCCAACCCACATCCATCAGGAATTATGAGCACCAATCAGAAAAAAATCAAGTGGACAAACCCAAAAGACCATGGCTATCTAGGAAATGGCAAGGCAAGGCTAAAAGCATTGTCTATCTAGAAAAATATTCATGCTAATTACAACACACAACTAGGAAATCACATGCATATATGATGCATCCATAAATCAACAAGGAAATCACACATGAAACCTGTTACCTACAAAGAAATCTAGTTGTAATCGCTGATCCACCTGTTCCTTTGCGCTTTCCTGCTTTCCTTTACCTTCTTTCTCCAAATCCAATGTATGCCAAAGTCCTCCAAGAATGTTCCAAGAATACTCTAAGTGTGCAAGAGTGTGAGAGAATGATATAATAGAGGAGAGCTCCACCAAAAGCTATCAAAAGGCTAACAATTGATCCTCAAAAGCCTTTTTTGAGGCCTCTATTTTCTTCTTTTGCTGTTCAATTTCCCTCTCACGCAAATTTGTGTCCCTTCACCTTCCTTTTCTCCTATTTTCCCTTATTTCATAAATAAAATGCTAATTAATGCCTCTTTGCCTTTGCCAATTTCCATAGCCATAAATTAATCACCAGTGATACCTCGTCACTATGATTTGCCCAACATTCAATTTGGAATACATGTCCCATGACCTTGATCTTTTTTTTTTTTCATTACATAAAAATCAACCAGGGGATGTTATACCCACTCACAAATCCCCTTAACTATTGATCAACCAACCAACTAATGTATCATAATCACTAACATGTTAAGTCCCCAACTTCTATGGTTAAATACAATCAAACATGTTAAACTATGGCCGAATATAGTTATCCATTTTTTGATTAACGCTATTGACCCACTAACTTATAAATCCTTTAAGCGTTGTCAAACTAACCCCTTAAGAAGTAGATTCCAAGTAGCTTTGCTCCATTCAATTAATTGAATATGCTAAGTATACCAAAACTAATAAATACTAAGAAGACCATATCCAATGAGGTTTTTGTTCCACATTTTGAAAAAGGAGTAAACATTAGTGCAATATAGCTAAAATGCTAGTTTTTTTCAATATAACTTCCTTGCAACATTTTTTTTGGAGGAAATATCTAGGCAGATCCACTTGAAGGGATCACATCCTACCAGCTTATTAGTAGAGCCTAACCTCGAGGGCGTTGAGGAGAATTAACCCTGTGACCTCCCATTAATGAGATGCTTTAGTGACGAGAACTCGACAAATTGAGCTAACCCTCGGGGCTAACTTGCTCGCAACATATAAATTACTTTGGGATTAATCTTTATCAATGAGATTATGAAGGCTTAGTACTCTTACTCTTCAAAAACTCATTGTAAAGGAGTTGGAACTTTTTTCCTTATAATATTTGCATTCTATTTATTATAAAATTGTCAAAAATAATGCATATAATATGTATTTTGCTTCTTTTGATGCAACCATTATTATAATAAATCTCAAAACTTTCACTACTTGCTAAAATTCAATGATGAAAATACTCAATTTTAAGAATTAAAAATCTATTTTTTTTGCAAGTTTTAATATGGAAAATAGATTCCATAACTTTCTTTTATACGTGGATATCTCAACTTACGACCACTTTAGCGTACCCAGTGGATGTCATCCAATAAGGGCCCAACTGTTCATAACAATAAAATTGCTTCATGTGTAAATAATTATCAATATTTATTAAAAAATTTGTGGCACATTTTGAAATAAAAATTATCTTTTCAAAATTTAAATCACATCAAATTAAAGCCAATGTTTTCAAATTTAATTTACATTTAATGTTGATTTATGGATTCTAAAATAAAAGTAAACTAAGTCACATAAAATTTAAATTAATAATTTTCATTTTTTTCATTTAATATTCATTTATGATTTTTTAGTTAAAAGTAAGCTATTTTGGAAAGTTTGTAACTTCCAATATGTCTCTTTCCTATTCTTATCTACACGTTCTAAAAAATTGTTCCACAAGGTTATTGTAGCTTATCACTTAGATAGTAATATATTCTACTACTATCTAAGTTTTAAGTTTGATTCCATTCTTGCATGTATGATATCGTAAGGATGTTCTTTCTTTGTAACCTTGGAATCTTTTGAATTAATTGACCATAAGTATGTTTACTTCTTGCGAAGTATCAAATATTACTCTCATTTACATTCAAGGTTCTAACATATAAATAGACAAAACCGAGAAATAACATTCCATAGTATTAATAAATTATTTCCATAAATTCGATATACATTTTTGTAAATCCCTTTTTTGGGAAAACCAAAACTTAAATTACTCTTTTCAAAATAAAAAATCCTTGCCACATTTTTTAGCTAATAAATAAAACTTTAAACCTATATAATTTTCCTCTAAACTCTTAAAATAATATCACAATTAAATTTCTATATATTTAAAAAGATTTAAATTTGAAAAACAAATAATCAATAACAAAAATTTTAAGCATTATTTTATTTTAAATTTACATCTAATCAATTATTTTAACATTCCACTAGCTTCGTTGGTACATGAACGAATGTCTTTTAGGAAAACACCTTAGGGGTTGCCAAAAGCACCTTTAATCAATGTTCGGGAGTTGAGTGACTTGTGTTTTAGCTCTTCCTTATGGGAGAGACGAACATCCAAATAGACAAAATTTTCGATACAAATAATAATAAATACACTAATTTTTTTTATTTTTATTTTTTATTTATTTTTTTTTTAACTACATGGTGAAACGGTAACTATCAAGCCTAATCCAGGGGAGGCCCGGGATCAAACCTCATATTTGGCCTAAAACACCAAGAGTATATCCAACTACGTGTAAGTCGGGTATACTAAGATCCTATGATTTTAGCAAGAGCAGACTCAGCGGTTTGGGGAGTCCGCCCCTCTAGCCGCCACCATAACACGTCACTGTACTCCGTGAGATTTGAACTTCGGTCTCCTGGGCTTCGCCCAAGAAAACTTACCGTCAAACCGCACATCACTGCACTAAATACACTAACCTTCTTATCCAACAACAATGGTTGCTATTGTGGGACTCACTTTATTTATCGTAATTTCGTGGTTACGATTATTGTTTACTTGTCCCTCTCCTAAACGTACGGTGGATAATGAGTGTGAGTCAAGGTGGGCACATGGATGCCGTGACTCAAAATGATGTTTGTGGAGGGGATTCGTTCGCCTTTACTTTCCAGCCTCTTCACGATTTCACTGGACTGCACTGCGCGCCTGGTTTCGTGTAAGTCTTCCCCTCCATACCCAATGAAAACAAAGGAAAAACAACTACAACAAACAACAGAGCGGGCACGCACTAAAATTATACTCTACTAACCCACAAGCAACAGCATGACATACAGAAGGGTTGGGGAGTCCTGCACTGTCCATTGAAGAGTGGCATCAATGGATTCCCAATTCATCGATTCCTTAAAATTTTTCGGGCAAGCAAACCACCTCAACTTTTTCCCTTTTATTTTTTCTTAAAAAATGCTTAAGTAATCCATTGTTTTTGAGTTCCTCAAAAATGAGAAATATAATTATTCTCTTCTCTGCCATTTCATGATTGATTATGCTCTTCTGTGCCATTTCGTGATTCCAAAATATAGGTAGAGTCAGAACTGCATGATTGGTTCTACCCTTATTTATATATAGTTTTGAAAATTTGAATTGTTAATACTACGACAATGGGCATCAATCTGATAATAAGCTTTACATTAATTGTGAAATGTACAGTACCAGCGGATTGTTCCGGACAGCGCTATGCTTGAGAGTAGGATTGCATCCAATTCCTTTGATTTGTTGCATTTTAAATATTTTTTTTATCAATATCTTACGAAGAGTTATATTCTTATAAGCAAAAAAAATTCTATAAATGTGTTATTAGAGAAACTAGGGATTACTTTCATGCAGTTGCTGGACATGTCTTTGGACACATCGGATTACTTGTCTTCCTCGCTGGCACTGTCACTGGGTTTGTTGGGCTTGGTGCTTCTCCATTCATTCCCAGAGACCTACATGGGAGTTTCAGAGTCGTCTAGCTTTGAACTTCCACTTGTACTGCACAAGTGTATATCTCCTCCTGTTGTCCTTGTCGCATCAAACCTCCAGGTTCCAATTGCTTGGAGAAGCTTATCCTCTTCATTCTCCTCCTTGGTCTCCAGCCTATGCAGTTTCATGCGATTCTTCCTGTTCACCTTCAGTTTTTCACGGCCTGCCATCAGTTTCACCTTTTCTGTATATTCCACCTCCATTTACTGCTTCATTTCAACAATCTTTTCCTCCAACAACAACACCTCCTTCAGGGTAGCTACCTCCTCCGCAAGAACCGCCACTTGTCTTATTTGTTTCTAGTTTCATTTCGTTCATCATTTGATATCAGAACCTCAGTAGGGTATGCACTAGCTTCCTCTGCAGATGCCTCCCTGTTCTGCTCTTCTCTCTATGGCATTTTGTAATTACATCTCTCATCATCTTCTATAACCATGTTTGCTTCAAGGTGACGAGGCCTGCATGGCACCACACAACTGCGATCATGATGATCTGAAGAAGGATCTCCAAGATCATTACACCTCCATAACTTTAACATATTTGGGGTTAGATTTGTCCTTATATTAGCTAATTCACCCACCTTATGATTAAGTACTCTCTTGATACAAGTAAAAATAGTAAATTCAAGCTTATTAACTTTCAAATCAACCCTATTTCACAATCTATTAAAGTCAACACACTTGGGTAAGCAAAGGTTCTCCATACTTCCCATGGTGATTTTTGAATCACCAAAGCATGCTAATATATTGATGATAGCCCTGTTGTTGATTTTATATGACAGATTCCATGCAAAGATGATTCTAACTCTGCCCTTGGGTTGATAACAAGCTCCTTGTCCCTCCTCCGTGCTAGTTTCCTTAATCCTCCCCATCCTTTGACTTGTCGTGCTTGTGCTCCACTTGAGTTTCCTTAAGCTGCCTTGTCCGTTGATTTTTCATGCTTGTTCCTTGATGTAAGTTTTAGAAATATCAATTCCTTTTGTTTGTAGATGATGTGGTCCTTCTAGCCTCATCCTCGCGTAGATTGCAATGACACCTGGATGCCTTGGCCCTTTTTTGTGATCTTCGTTAGTTGACAGTCAACGTGGGTAAAATCAAGGTCATGATCTTCAATGCATTGAAGACAATTCTCTCTGATCATCACATCTTTTTCAAAGGTGAGGAGATTGAGATCACCATCACATGCACTTATTTGGGGATATTATTCACAGGTCCTCGCTTCAGCTTGTGGCATGCACTTCAACCCTAAATCAACAAGGGTTATGGTTCCTTGGTCCCTCTAGAGAGACAATGTTTTCTGCATCACTTTTAAGACATATCATCTAAGATGTTGCTCGTGGACACTCTTGTCCAATCCATAGTACTATATGGATTTGAGGTTTAGGGACCTGATTTACTAGAGTTTGATTGGTCCTCAGTAGAGAAAGTACAGACCATCATGCTTTGTTGCTTCATTCCATGCAAATAGACATTTCCTCAACCCATCATCCTTTCAGAGTTTGGTGCTCGCCCCTTTCAACTTGAGGTAGTGTTCAATCTCATCTCCCTTCTACACCATGTTTGGAGTTTTGTTGATACACCATAGGCCTGTGATAGATATCCACACTTGGCTATCATTCATTAGGGTCCATTACAACGACTAGTACTTCGACTTGCTCTTAGTACTGGTACATCAGACTCTTAGATCGTACTTCAGTTGGTATTACATTGGACCAACTTCCTCAATTTAGATATTCCTTATGTGCATTTGGCCACCTCTTACCAACCAAACAAGAGATGAATGCAATCATATGTGAGGATACCTATAGGCAATATGTACAAGTCACTTGGATAAACCCTAGGGTGGGTTATGTCCAAAGATGGCCTTCTATGTCGAGCACTTCATGATGATGAGGAATGGACTCATTGTTCATCCCCATTACATGATTTGCCATTGGATGCACACCCTTCAAATTCCTTTAGGACATTTCATAGTTGGCTCTCATTGATTATGGATTGAGACATACCACCAGATAGACCATTTAGATAGGATTTACCATCTATGTCATCTCTGTGAGATTGAATCAAAGGAACACTTAATCTGTAATGTCCCTTCCTAAAATAATTTTTGGTTTAGAAAAAAAGGGGGACTCACAATTTTGCATTTTTGGCTATTATGGGAGGCTCAAAATTATATAGCTAGTGGAATGTGGGGGCTACCCCTCATGAAATACACACCACTTGGGGGTGAAATTTGAATTGCCTGAGGGAGGTCGAATTGCTAGGTGAAGGGGGACCCACATTGGAATGTCCCTTCCTAAATTATTTTGGAACAAGATTTATTTCTACATTTTGGGGCCAATTTTGGAGGAGATGGGGCCCATTTGATTTTATTAGGAGACTTAGGAGTTACAAGTAACTGGTAAGTTATTTTGGTTTTGTTCACACAAGGAAAATAACACTTCCTAAGCCAATAGTTCGAATTGCATGAGAGGGAAAATTGATGGCTTAGTGAGGGGCCCACGAAGGAGGGAACATGGAGGGAAAAATGCTCCATGAAATCTATAAAAGGAAGGCAACACTCCTCATTTCATCATTCTTGGCTTATTGAATTTGATTCTGTTGCTCGAGCCGTTTAGCCGGGTCACTTGCTGTTTAGCAATAGTTTTCCAAGCGGAGAACTCACCCTTTCTTCGAGGGACTTTGAGTGCCACCCTAGAGAGGTTCATCCATTATCATTCAGAGAATATTTGTAGAGAGATTTCCAGCATTTGTACTCAGTTCACCCCAGTAGTGCGTATTTCTGGAGGACGTAGTAGTGTATCTAGTGTGGCCATTGCAACATTCTTCCAGAGGGCTATTTCTTGCTGGGAGAAATAGGGGAAGTATTGGTGGAGTTGATTTCTACCTTTCGGGAGTGTTTGAGAAGGATTTTGCTGGGGTATTGGCAGGTAGTGTGCTTCAGCAGATTTGGAGGGCGTAGGGCTTTTTGGGGGTTGATTTTGGAAAGTCAAAACCAAGCCAAACCTCAAATATAAATTTGCAGAATTTTGAGCGTTGGAGGTGGGGTTTTTAGCTGTATCTCTGCAACAGACAGTGTAGAATTGCTAGGGACTGTGCAATGCCTTTTGGAGGTTGATTTTGGAAGGTCAAAATCTGGCCAAACCATTTCTGGGTTTTGTGAGAGGAGTTCATGGCTGAAATTTCAGAATTTTCCGAGCGATATTCGAGCCTGAAATCCTAATTCTTTTAACAGGGCGAATTGCCAATTAGCTGAGGAATTTGCACCATTTTGTTGGTTTGATTTTGGCTTGGAGATAGGCCAAACCCTTTTTGGGTTTGTGGTGGAGAGCTCAGGGTTAATTTGGCGGAATTTTGTGAGCACTTTGGAGGCTCAATCAGGGGTTTCTTCCAGCCAACAGTTTGTAAAATTTCTAAGACCAGCACAAAACATTGAGGAGAAGTCTTTCCTTTGCATTCAGGCAACATTTTTTTCACCTGGGATTTTCTAGCTTGCTTTGGCAAGCCAGGTGCACACTTTCCATGCATTGTACTCTCCTTTGATAATAAAATGACTCAGTGTGGCGCAGTTCTGGTGCAATTTTATGGGTGTTTAATTACTGTCTGAATTTTTCTGTGTCATCTGTGTATTTTGCTTGTTTAGCATAGTTATTTCCTTTTTGGGACATTACACACATGAGGAGGCAAAGGGAAATTATAAATAGAAGGGTGAAGGCAGCTATAGGGGCTTTTTGACACTTTGACATTCTCTTGTACCTAGCACGCTTGCGCTGATTAGCCGAGTTTGCACCTGAGATTATCAAGCGAGTTTCTCACCCCTTGCTTTGGTGGACTACGAGTGCCAGCTCTAGGAGGGAAGTCGATTTCCTTGTGAGCATTTTCAGCATAAGTTTTATGAAAATTCATGGGGTTTGCTCAGCAGATCCCAGGACGCAGTTGTGGGGTATGACTTGCTTGTTGGGGCCAGCGTAGAACAAAGGTTTAGTTGAGATTTCCGGGGCAATTTTATAGCATCATTTGCTGGAGATTTTGGGGGAAGAACAATGAATTTGGGAGAGATTCCTTGCTGCTAAAACATGGCATCTTGGTGACTGCGTGGGCTTGCGCAGTGGACAAATTCTGGGCACATGTGGGAGTTGAGGAGGGGGCTTATGGAACTGGGTTGAGCAAAGGAATTGAGGGAGACATCTGGAGGAGTAAAGCCCAGCATTTTGGCACCATTTGGAGGGATGCAACAAAGATTTTCCAGGAGGGCCGTATTTTCTAGCCAGTTGTGGGGGTTGTGGTATTTGGGGGTCAATTTCGGGGGACAGAACTAAACCAAACCCTCTCTGGGTTTTGGTGGGTTTTTGGAGAGGAGTTCGGGGTTAATTTCTTGAAATTTTTTGAGCACCAGAGGAGGGTCTTTTAGTTGCTTCTTCCCAACATACAAAGTAGTTTTTCCAGGGCAACGCAAAGCTTAGTTGGGGCAGCTCATTTCTACATCCGGGCATTGTATTTTTCTACTTGGGGCTTGTCTAGCTTGCCATTTGGCAAGCCCATGTGCACTCCTTTCATACCTCATTGTACTATTGCTCTATATAATAAAATGACTCAGCTGGATGGTATCTTTGGAGATTTTTTGGGTGCCTACTTATGTGTCTGAATTTTGTGTGTGCATGCTAATTTTTGCTTTGTTTATCACTGTATTTCCTAAGTAGGAATATTACAGTGGTATCAGAGCTTATAGTCTTGGCTCAGCTTGTGGGAGCGGCTATCAATCTGTGACACCAGAGGATAAGCAAAATATTACCGACAAGAGGCAAAGGTATAGAAGCAGAGAAAGGCAACCACAAATTACTCCTGATCCAGTAACAGTTGAACTGGAGGTTGAGAGGCTAGACATGGGGGATAATGAGGGAGATAAGATGAGTAAAGAAGAGGAGTTCGCTCAACATCTTTTGAAGGCCATCAACGATTTGTCTAGAAGCATTGATGAACTGAGGCAGCAAAACTGCAACAACAACAAGGGCAAGGGGATTCGGGGAGAAATTTGTCTGGGTGAAGACTCAGGTACTTCGCACCACCATGCAGCAAATCCACCCAACGTACCTCTTGTTTCTAGCACACCACCCAGGTCAACCATCCCCACATTTCTAGCATCAGGTGCTGGAGGGCCGCAAGGGCAGGAGGAGATGCCCATGGGGGACTATCAGTCCTATGGGCCTGATTTCAGAGAGGCCATCACCTTCAGGGACTTTTGTCAACTTAAGGGCAACAATAGGAGCAAGGGAAAGAATGGAGGAGGCTACTCACATGGCATCGATTTACAGTGCATGATGGGGAGGTTATTCCTCCCAACTTTTGATGGATCGCTTAAGAGCTCAGCTAGGGCATGGGTTGAGAAGCTGGATGTCTATTTCTAGCGCAACCAGATGACAGAGGGGGAGGCAATCAAAATTTCCACATTGCACTTAGAGGGGGGAGCCCATGATTGGTGGTTCCATGGGTTGACCACGATGGGACATGCGGGAGTTACAACCTATGAGGATTTCACTTGGAGGAGTTTGAGTGGTTTTCAGTCCTTGTGCTGGGAGATAGGACCATGCAGTGTACTCGATATGTCCCCACTTTGACAGTGACCATGGGGAACTACTCAGTGACAGATCATTTCCTCGTGGTGGATGTACCAAACACCAATGTGGTGATGGGTGTTCAGTGGCTCTACTCTCTAGGGCGAGTGACGATTGATTGGCGAAAGCTAGAGATGGAATTCGTGGGGCCAGATGGGAAGCTGGTTGTTTTGAGGGGCATGCATTTGTACGCACCACAGACAGTATCAACACATCAGATGGAGGCTGATTTGAGACATGGGGACTTTGAGTGGGCCTTGGAGTTGACGATTTCAGAGGTTGGGGACCAGACCAAGCCACCTCACCCGGATATTCAGGCTATCTTAGACAGGTACCCAACAGTATTTGGGGACATCCCGTCAAGATGACCACCTGACAGAGGATTTGAGCATACCATTGAGCTGGAGCCGGGGGTGCAGGCGGTCATTACCACCCCTTACAGACATCCCAAGGCTTACCGGGATGGAATCGAGAGAGCCATTAAGGAGTTGCTGGCGTTGGGGCATATCAGGCCTAGTTCTAGCCCTTTCGCTTATCAGTTCTCTTGGTGAAGAAGAAAGACGACACATTGAGGATGTGCATTAATTATCGGGCCCTCAATAAGAAGACTCTGAAAAACTGGTACCCCATTACCTGGATTGACGAGTTGATGGACGAGCTTAGAGGAGACAAGTACTTCTCTAAGATAGACCTATGTTCGGGGTATCATTAGATTTAGGTGCGTGAGCAGGATATTCTCAAGACAACTTTCCGTTGCCATTATGGGCATTTGAGTTTTTGGTGATGCCCTTTGGGCTAACCAACGCACCAGCTACATTTCAGTCCTGCATGAACCATGTATTTCGGGTGCAGTTGAGGCACTATATCCTTGATTTCTTTGATGACATATTGGTCTATAGTAAGACATAGGAGGAACACCTGTAGCATCTAGAGGAGGTGCTCAAGATCTTGGAGGGGCAACAGTTCTACGCTAAGTTGTCCAAGTGTGAGTTTGGGTTGACAAAGATGCTCTATTTAGGGCACATCATTGGAGAGGATGGCATGAGGATGCATCAGGAGAAGATTCAAGCCATTCGGGATTGGCCAGTGCCTTGAAATGTGACCGAGTTGAGGGCTTTTGTGGGCATATGCACTTATTACAGGACGTTCGTAAAGGGCTTCTCACAGTTGGCATCTCCCCTCACTGATTTGACCGAGAAGGGGGCATTCACATGGAAAGATAGGGCATAGACAACATTCGAGCACCTCAAGGAGGTGATGAGTAGTTGCCCCATATTGGCCCTCCCTGCTTTCACCCAGCCGTTCACTTTGGAGTGTGATGCATCGGGTGAGGGTGTGGGCACAGTACTGTCACAGGGCGACCATCCCATTGCTTTTGAGAGTCGGAAGCTCCTCCCGCACGAGAGGCTATCCTTGATTTATGACAAGGAGATGCTGGCCATTATGCATACATTAGCCAAATTTCAGCAGTACTTGGTGGGCAACAGGTTTAGAGTGAAGACTGATCACAACAGTCTTTGCCATTTTCTGGGGCAGAAGGGCCTCAATGATAGTCAACAAAAGTGGGTCAGCAAGATCCAAGCCTATGATTTCAACATAGAGTATGTTAAGGGCAAGCACAATGTGGTAGCATATGCACTATCCAGGAGGCCTGTAACGCTTTCACTGATGAACATATGCCATGATTGGAAAACACAAATTACTCCAAGGATTAGAGGGCATGTGAGATGTTCGAGGGTACTCATGGGGATGAGCGCTATCAGGTGATGGTAGATTTCATTTACTACAAGGGGCGCATATTTTTGGTACCAGGTTCACAACTGAAGGAGAAGATTCTCGAGGCAGCCCACGATTCACATTTGTCAGGACATCAGGGGTTCTTGAAGACTTACAGGATGGTCAGGGAGCGTTTCACGTGGAAGGGCCTCAAGGGGGGATGTGCTGAAGCATGTATAGGAGTGTGAGGCCTGTCAGAGGAACAAGGGGGAATTGACCCATCCAGCCGGGTTACTACAACCACTTCCCATTCTGGAGGGTAAATGGGAGAGCATCTTTATGGATTTTATCACGGGGCTTCCCATGGTGCAGGGTCGTGATTGCGTTTATGTGGTGGTGGACATGTTAACAAAGTATGCATATTTGTTTGCTATCCCCTCCCGGTACTCTGCTTCGCAAGTTGTGGAGCTATTTTTCAAAGAGGTCTTCCGTTTGCATGGTCTTCTTAAGACCATAGTTAGTGACAGGGACAACCACTTTATGGGGGCATTTTGGTAGGAGCTTTTCAGATTGGTGGGCACTGAGTTCACTCCTAGTACTAGTTACTACCCCCAGACGGACGGACAGACTGAGATAGTCAACAAGTAGTTGAAGGGGTACTTGCGGAATTACGTGATAGGGAAATAGCGAGCTTGGATGAGATGGCCACACTTGGGGGAGTATTGCTACAATACCACCCATCACATGTCCATTGGTATGTCACCTTTTTGTGCTTTATATGGATATGATGCTTTATCTTTTGTTGACCTTGTTTTTGGAGATAGCAGGGCCCCAAGGGCCAAAGATTGGATTCAGGAGAGCCAAAGCATTCTTAAGGCTCTCAAAGAAAATTTGCAGGCCACCCAAAATCAACAGAAAATTTATGCAGACAAGCACCGGGTTGAGAGGCACTTTGAGGTGGGAGACCTAGTCTTTTGCGCCTCCAACCATACAGGCAGTCATTGTTGAAGTAGAAGGGGGCTGAAAAGATACAATCACACTTCTATGGGCCTTACAGGGTGATTAGGCAGATTGGAGAGGTGGCTTATGAGTTGGAGTTTCCACCTGGAAGCAAAGTCCATAACATTTCACATGTCTCATGCCTTAAGAAGCTGCTGGGACAACATGTGACAACCGCTACATAGTTACCCCCACTAGATGATGAGGGGCACCTAGTGCTGGAACCGAAGGCTATTTTGGAGATTAGGGAGAAGAGGCTGAGGAGCAGGATTATTAGAGAGTATCTGGTACGCTGGAAGAACTTACCAGATGAGGATGCCACTTGGGAGAGCGAGCACATACTTCAGCATCTGACGTTGCAGTTTCTTGGGAACAAGCAACATTTGGGAGGGGAGGACTGTAATGTCCCTTTCTAAAATAATTTTTGTTTAAAAAAGGGGGGGGCTCACAATTTTGCATTTTTGGCTATTATGGGAGGCCGAAAATTATGTAGCTAGTGGAATGTGGGGGCCAACCCTCATGAAATACACACCAATTGGGGGAGAAATTCGAATTGCCTAAGGAGGGAGGTTGAATTGCTAGGTGAAAAGGAATCCACATGAGGAGGCAAAGAGAAATTATAAATAGAAGGGTGAAGGTAGCTATAGGGGCTTTCTGACACTTTGACATTCTCTTGTACCTAATACGCTTGAGCTGATTAGCCGAGTCCGCACATGAGATTCTCAAGCGAGTTTCTCATCCCTCGCTTTGGTGGACTACAAGTGCCAGCCCTAGGAGGGAAGTCAATTTCCTTGTGAGCATTTTCAGCATAAGTTTTAGGCAAATTTGTGGGGGTTCCTCAGCAAATCCCAGGACGCAGTTGTGGGGTAGGACTTGCTTGTTGGGGCCAACGTAGAGCAAAGGTTTAATTGAGATTTTTGGGGCAGTTTTTTAACATCATTTGTTGGAGATTTTGGGGGAATAATAGCGAAATATAAGAGAGATTCCTTGCTGCTACAATGTGGCATCTGTGAAAATTCAGCTAATCCCGAATCCTATTGCAGCAATTGGAAATAATTTTCCTAATTGTTAATAAAATTTAACAATTTATTTACTGTGAGCTACAACAAATACTGAATCAATCACACTGCAACCTACACAAATAAACTGCGGAAGAAATAAACACTGGAAGAAATACTAGTAGACACATAAATTTACACAGTTATTTTTGGACCAATGTCCTTGGAAAAACCCAACTTGGGAAAACCAGTGCAGCAACTGTGGGTTTTATTATTAAGCAGTAGTGAAATCTGAGTACAATAATTTGGATGCCGAATACTGGCAATCTTACCGAGAAAATACTGGCAAAAATATCTTTGAGGGAAATTACCCTCACTCCGAACAATCTTGACACTCAACAGCTCTTTGAAAATCAAGTTGTCCTCCAAGCTCTGCGTAGCTACTGCGCCACACCAACACAGTCTGCTACACACTCTGCTCAGAACAACTGAAGATCAAGCCGTCCAGCCTTCTGCTGACTGGGAAATTGGTTGTTCGACACTCTGGAAATGCTTTTCGGCTTCTGGAACTGAAATCCAGCTTCACCCTAGCAAAATCAAACTTTCTCACTGAAGCTTCCGCGCTGCCTCTGTGCTGCTTCTTGGTGAAATATCTGCCTTTCCCTGCAACTGCACTCGCTGGATCTAGAATGTCTCCTCCAGCCTCACTGTCTCTGCCCTTCTCTCACTACTTCGATCTCACTGAATCACCTCTGGCAACTAAATGCTGCTACTCTGGAGATCGATTTCTCAGCGAAATCGAATGCTCAATTGATTTGGTGTGTCTTCTCCAAACCCCATCGACTTCTTCTTATAATCCTCCGTTGAGACTTCAACGACCATGATTAAATCTTAATCGATGGCTAGGATTAGTTAGAAATCGATCCATGCACTTTTCTAGAACATTCTCACCATGAATTAATTAATTATGATTAATTAATCATATTTCCTAAGTTTAGGCTTAGGAAATATTAAAACTGACTAATAAATCTAATTAAGTTGTCTCAAGGTGGAATTTCCAGAAATAGTTTCTGGGTATTGGAGAATACATGTATTCTAGCCTCTCCACCAAATCTTGTGGCTAGAGCACATCCAATGCTACAAGAACTAACACTCCCTCTTGGAGAGGAATGTGTTCTAGTTCTGCAACCCACTGAAACAACACCTTGTCTCTGGATCATCTTCTATCACGTTGCTGATGTCTGGCTACTGCTGCCCACCAACCAATGTGCCACTCTGATATGTGTTGCAACTATGCTGCTTGCTGACTGAACTACTACCAATATTGCGTCTGCACTGCAATTCCCTCTCCATCTGCTGCTGCTGCAACTGCAACATCTGCGACTGAAAAACATCCAAAATACTGAATCAACTATGATCGGTATGATACATCTGTCACCCAAGTCTCTGACTACTGCTAGTATTTGTGCTATCACTAAGGCATCTACGCTGCTACTGACTCTGCACTGCACTCCTCAACATCTGACTGCTACTAGACTCTGCATCTATCACTCTGGCATCTGACCACATCTACTGCCATTGATCCATCCTGCTACTAAAATATCGTGGGCCCCCGTAGATAGGTATTAATTCAAGAGGTGGATCTCCTCAAGAATCCTGCCCATTTGTAGCACTTTGAGGCTACAACACCAAGTCACTCCATTTGACCCCTGGAGGTATGTCAACAAACATGACAAAGTCTTCCCCCAGCTTGGAGTACAACCTATGGATCTCTGCTGATGCTGCCTGCTGGTCTTGCTTCTTCTCCTTGTCCTTCTCCCTGAGAGTACACTGGGTACTTTAGTGGCCAATCTCACCACATCTGAAGCACTTGACCTTTGACAGGTCCTTCTTCTTCTTTCGCTGCTTCCCTTGTCCCTGACTGGGACCCTTTGATGCGAGGGCCACATTCTCCTCCTCCTTCACTTGCTTCGACTCGCTGTTGCTGCCACTGATGGAGCACTTCACTAAGTCTTGCCTCAACTCCTCCTGCTGCAAATCGGCTCACATCCTGTCCCACTTTGGCAACGTTTCTCTGCCCAAAATGCTTTGGACGAATACCAGCCACTCCTCGGAGACACTGTTGAGTGCCAATCGTACTAGGTCTGTGGCTTGAGGTGCTACTCCAACAACTGACAGTTGATTTCGGATTTCCTGAATCCTGGGGAGGTAGGGGTCTATGTGTTCCCCCTTTTGCATCCTGGTGCATTTGAGCTTTTCCTCCAAGTACATCTTCCGTTGCTCGAAAATGCCTTAGTATAGCGTGGAAAGTGTATCCCACATCTCCTTGGCTGTTCCCTCGCTCGCTATGTGTGATACAATGTGATCTCGAACACTGTCAAGAATCAACCTCTTTGCCCTCGCCATCTCCTTTTGGTATTCCTTCAGCGGATCTGCATCCGTGGGGATAGCTACCACTACATCTATGAATGGCTTCAGGCCATCTTCATCCAGAAGGAAGGACATAGTTGGAAGCATTGTCCAACCTGTCCTGATCTCGTAGTCCGACAGTGGCCATCTCAGCAAAAGAAGTCGAAATCCTCCTCTTCTCTTCAGCTCAGCTGTTGCTACGATCTACACATTCCTTGCTAGAGTGAGTAAATCTGCTCACAACAACTACTGATCTGCAAGAGAAAATTGAACTTCTGAAGCTAGAAGTCCCTCGAGGAAAATTTCCCTCAGTGTGTGCTCTTTCTTCCTCTTGACGCTATTTTGCACTAGCAACAGCTTCAAAATACTGCGTCCAGCTAGAGATTTGCTTTGCAAGGAAAATACTGGCTGCTCCTTCTGCCTCTGGTAATCCTCAAACTAGAGAAATCCGATTTCTCTATCGCTCTCTCAGAGAAATCGATTTTTCCTCAAGAAATTGACCCTCCTGGCCAAGAAACTGCGCCTCCTCTGAGGGTTCGAAATGCTGCGTACGCAGAGCTACGAAATTCCTCTTCCCTTCTGCTACTGAGCTCTCCGGCTTACAATTTGCGCTCTTATACCATGTGAAAATTTGGTTAATCCCGAATCCTATTGCAACAATTGGAAATAATTCTCCTAATTGTTAATAAAATTTAACAATTTATTTACTGTGAGCTACAACAAATACTGAAACAATCACATTGCAACCTACACATATAAACTGCAGAAGAAATAAACATTAGAAGAAATACTAGCCCACACACATAAATTGACACAGTTATTTTTGGATCAATGTCCTCGGAAAAACCCAACTTGGGAAAACTGGAGCAGCGACTGAGGGTTTTATTATTAAGCAACAATGAAATCTGAGTACAATAATATGGATGCTGAATACTGGCAATCCTATAGAGAAAATACTGGCAAAAATAGCTTGAGGGAAATTACCCTCACTCCGAGCAATCCCAACACTCAACAACTCTTTGAAAATCAAGCCGTTCTCCTCGCTCTGCCCAGCTACTCTGTCACACCAGCGCAGTGTGCTATGCACTCTGCTCGGAACAACTGAAGATCAAGCTGTCTAGCCATTTGCTGACTAGGACACTGGTCCTCTGACACTTCGGAAATGCTTTCCGACCTCTGGAACTGAAATCCAGCTTCACCCCAACAAAATCGAACTTGCTCACTGAAGCCTCTGCGCTGCCTCTGTGCTGGTTCCTCGAGAAATCTCTGCCTTTCTCTGCAACTACACTCACTGGATCTGGAATGTCTCCTCTAGCTTCACTGTCTCTTGCCCTCTCTCACTGCTTTGATATCATTGAATCACCTCCGACAACTGAATGCTGCTACTCTGAAGATCGATTTCTTAGCAAAATCGAATGCTCAACTGATTTGGTGTGTCTTCTCCAAGCCCCATCGACTTCTTCTTATAATCCTCCGTTGAGACTTTAATGACCACGATTAATTCATAATCGATGGCTAGGATTAACTAGAAATCGATCCATGTACTTTTCTAGAACATTCTCACCATGACTTCATTAATTCTGATTAAGTCATAGCAGCAAAACATTTGGAGGTGCACTCAGATATCATCTTTCCTATTTTGTCTCAGATATTTCCAGTTGTACTCTGCATGATATATTATAATAAATGAAGCTGAGTCATCCCTTTTGCTGCTTTTTTTGATGTTATTTGAGTATATGGGTTTACTGTGCTTGTATCATTTATGGGTTGTTATTTACTAGTGCATTTTAGTATAATCCGGTGGATTTTTGGCAAAAAATTGACGACATAAAATTTTATAAAGAAAATTCTCAGAAAAATACCCAAAGTTCCCGAAAAGGGACATTACACAACCCGGAACCGCATAGGGTTATCTTAACCCATCCTATTACCTACTGATCTTCCCATCGATGACCCTGAATAGTCATGTGGTAGAACACCTGTGGCAGTTCCGGCTTTTCCTTAGGATCTCTCCTCCTACTAAAACCCAAAGACAAGTAGAGAGAGGAAGAGATCCAAGTGTGTGTAGAAATGACTTGAAGTCCTCTTCTATTTATATTAAAACGTAGAGGTTGAATAGACATGACTGTTGGGCTTTTGAGCCTACATAAGTTGCTGGTCGACTTAACAATTTGTCTATAACATAAATAATTTCATAACTTCATAAATACTTATCGGAATCAGATGATCTTTAGATCAATCCTACACCTCTCATTGAGAGGGATCCAATAAAAATATCAGCAGCCATAAATAATATGACCCACATGGAGTTTGGCCCTAGTTGCCAATTTTAACACTCCCTCTCAACTAGGGAGAACTCCATCCGCTGATCCATATGTCCAACTGTACTATCTCTGCTATCAGTGCCCTGCACTGCTCTGCTCAGCTCTTGCTCAGCTCTGTTGGCTTTGCTCTGCGCTACTTGCTTTGCTCTGCTCTGCTGGCTCTGCTCTGCTTTGCTCAGCTCTGCTGGCTCTGCTTTGCTCTACTCAGCTTTGCTGGCTCTGCTATGCTCTACTTAGCTCTGCTGGCTCTGCTCTGCTCAACTTAGCTCTTCTGACTATGAAGAAGAAGAATTGGTCAAGAATGTGTCATACCATTCTCCACTAACCCGAAGTCAGTGTCAGAGTGTGTACCACTGGTCCCAGACCAGTCCTCAACCGACTCGAAGTCAGTGTCGTAGTAGGTACAACTCCTACCACTGGTCCCAGACCAGTACTCTACTGACTCGAAGTCAGTCTCAAAGTATGTACCACTGGTCCCAGACCAGTCCTCAACCGACCCAAAGTCAGTGTCATAGTGGGTACAATTCCTACCACTGGTCTTAGACTAGTATCATTGATCCTAGATCAATGAAGGTCATCCTAGCATAGGGAGTACGGTAGATACAGCGATGCGTCCATTGGTACTACTATGGTCCCTATCCTCATTTCCCTGCTCATTGATCAGATGAGAGGTACTTCCCATGAGTCCCAGACTGCATGGGTAGGATGCCTTGACAGGAGAACTAATCAATCCTGTCCTCACAGGAGAACTAATCATCCTGCTACACAATCGTCGTGGAGAACACGTCATCCAGACCTCACAGGAGAACTAATCATCCTGTTACACAATTGTCATGGAGAACACATCATCTAGACCTTACAGGAGAACTAATCATTCTGCTACACAATCATCATGGAGAACACATCATCCAGACCTCACAGGAGAACTAATCATCCTGTCCCACAAGAGAGCGAATCATCTTGTCCCACAAGAGAGCGAATCATCTTGTTCAAAGGAGATCAAATCATCCTGTCCCAGTGCGCACCACCAGGGGAGGGTGAGTCACCTTGTGGTCGTATGTTGCTCCAGTAAGAACCACAAGCCCCCAGAGCTCCCAGAGCTCAATGTATGCAACATGTAGGACCCTTTTACAAGGGTCTCTCGACGACTCCAAGTCATTCAGGAAAATCACAAATTTGATCTTTCCCCGGGGCTCTGACAAAGTGTAGCGACTTGTACATCATCTGAGTGTGATGGAGCCTCCTTGCTCATCGACTTACCATATCCCAGATAAGGCAGTATCTGATGTCTATCTGCTACAGCAATCATTGAATATGAGATTCCTCAATAATCGAATCCCACCTCTAGTTGTCACAGAGAATCACAGTGGTATTCATCATGTGTACTCACTGAAGAGTTTCCACAACTAGGCAACTTCATACGAGGTCATACTCGTAGTTATGTATCCGGTCTCAACGGTACTTATAACAACCGATTTCTGCTTCCTGCTCATCCATGATATCGAAGCATAATCCAAAGAGAACCAGCACTGAGAAGTGCTCTAGTGATCCTCCACACTGCTTGCCCAGTCAGCATTCGAATAATCATGCAGTTTTCATATTTCCGGCAGTGTATCTCAATCCATGAGAGATTGTGCCCTGAAGATATCTCAGAGGATTTGTGGCACCAATCTAGTGAGGCTCAACCAAATATGAGCTCACCATGCTAACTGCAAAACATATGTCCGGACGGAAGTTCACCAAGAACATCAACGTGATTGAGTTTATGAAACTCAGAGGCATTTCCCAAATTTGGTCCGACATCACTACCATATAACTTCTGAAAGTTAATATCCTCGAGGTAGTCATAGGCTTGCAATTTATCATTCCACATTCGGAATCCAACTCCCTCTTACTTCTGCAAATGAGAGGGTCTGCACCTGTCAGAAATAGGCCGTCCTTATGAGGTGCTAGTATGAGAGGTCTATCATCCACAACCTTCGGGTAATGGTTTGGATCGGTTTCACTCCTAGTGAATCTCAGCTTCATCAAGCAACTATCAATCCTCTCATACTACACCTGGGGTGTTTTGCTTCAAGCCATAGAGGGCTTTCTTCCACTTGTATACATGAGATTCCCATTCATGAATCTCAAACTCCACGGGTTGTTCCAAACCTGTAGACCTGCTACATGAGGGGAATGGTCCCCTTGTAAGATTTTCCTTCAGTACATCTCATACATGTACCTTCATGCTCTTTTTGAATTCAGTTATCCCGGTCACCATTTGACTCACAGACCTCCGGTGCTGAGTCAATGGACATGGTCCCCAGTGGACTTGATACAAACCTGAACTTTAAAACATATTTGAAAAATCTATTTTCAAACACGTACCTTTCCATCCATGAGTGCCACCCTGAAACCTTAAACTTCCATTTTTCGAGATGGACACCAGGTTCTTCTTGCAATCAGGTACATAAAAGAGATTCTGGGGTTCCTTTCTTTCTTTGAAGAGTCGACCATTTCCTTGATGACCTGCATTACTTATCATTCCTCTGATCATTGAAGATGTCCCTGGAATGATTGTTATCTTCATCAAGGGATGTGTCTCTGCTATTCAGACACTCCTTTGCATGATGGCCGAACTTATTGCAACCAAGGCATCTACCTTTCCTTCCACCCTTAGATCTGAACTTCCCAATGAAGTGATCTTCCTCTGTGTCATTCTGATAATATTCTCTGCTTCCACTTCACCCTTAGCGAACTTTAGAAGAGAGATGTGGAACTCATTGATCCTTTTGTCTTGTCCCTATTGTCTTTGGTGATTGCTCTTTCACTCTTGCTTGGGCATTGTCTTCACCTCAGCTCTGATACCATGTTAATTTTAGGTATGTTTTATGCTAGAGCAATTTATTTCAATTTCTTTTCCACATTAGCAATCACATCAGCATAAAGTAAACTATAGATAGAACATAAATATAAATCGCAGAAGACAAGCTAAGACAAGAGGACATAAGATGTGGCGCTAGCCAGGGACAAACCCCAGTGTGGGGAAACCCTTGATCAATTCTTCTTTTATGCTCTTCAAAGTTCAGCAGAGAAAGTGAGAGAGATAGTACATTTACAATAGAAGTCAATCACTTTGACTTTTAATATCGGCATGGAATCAGTTGAAGACATATTGCTTCAACTGATTCTCTAAGGTGACTCGTTCACCTATCATAGTGCTGCATCTCGTCTATTTGCTGCACATTATCGTGTGACACCTTGTTGTATTGTCACATGTGTTGAATCTTGATGACTGAGTTGCTCTCATCTTCAAGCTGCATCTTCCATGGTCTTATTTATCATCAAGTTGCCCATGCTCATGATCTCATTCATCATTATGCTGCCCATGCTCATATCATCATGCATCATTATGCTGCCCATGCTCATATCATCATGCTGCTTATTATGCTACCCATGATCTCATACATCATGTTGCCTTCCTTCGGAGACAGATGCTCCAGCTGTTTCGGCAGTTACCGGTAGTTCCAGCTTTTCCGCCAGTGCCGGCATTTCCGGCTTTTTTCGCTTTTCTGGCTTTTCTGGTATTTTCGGCTTTTTTGGCAGTTTCGGCAGTTCCGGCTTTTCTGGCTTTTCTGGTGTTATCGGCTTTTCCGGCTTTTTTGGCGTTATCCGCTTTTCCAACAGTTCCGGCTTTTCCAGCTTTTTCGGTAGTTCCAGCTTTTTCGGCTTTTCTAGCTATTCCAGCTTTTCCGGCTGTTCCTTAGGATCTCTCCTACTAAAACCCAAAGACAAGTAGAGAGAGGAAGAGATCCAAGTGTGTGTAGAAATGACTTGAAGTCCTCTTCTATTTATACTAAAACGTAGAGGTTGAATAGACATGACTGTTGGGCTTCTAATCCTACATAAGTTGCTGGCCGACTTAACAATTTGTCCATAACATAAATAAATTCATAACTTCATAAATACTTATCGGAATCGGATGATATTTAGATCAATTCTACACCTCTCAATGAGAGGGATCCAATAAAAATATCAGCTGCCATAAATAATATGACCCACATGGAGTTTGGCCCTAGTTGCCAATTTTAACAATGAGGTAACCTTCTATATGAGATCCATCAAATCTTATGCATGTCAAGTGTCAAGAGTATCATTTATTATAGTCGAGGTGCTAGCCTTCTTTATAGGATCAACATATTCAACAGATAGATGTTAGCCAAACACCAAGTATATCAATGTATCAACATTAGGTTGCCTCATAGAATTCAAGAAGATCAAAATGTTCAACACCAGGTGCACCATTTCATCATAGGAAACATAAATCCAAGTCACTTTCATATGCATGGACCATTTGAGAAGTGTTATTTCTCAAACTAGTAGGGGTCCTAGGAGGGAATCCTAAAGGGACAATTGCTAGGTCAAGGAAACAATGGAGCAATAGCCGACTGTCACCTCAACTAAAGCTCCATACACTTTACGGACTTTTATTGATTGGAGGAGACTCGGTATGAGAAGGATCACAAAGATGAATAGATCAAAGAAAGGATGAAGGGTGATCCTGGAAGCCTATTCACAAGAGAGGATGAAGATTGTGGCTTGCCTGTCTTGGAAGACAAGATGGAAGGCTCTTTAGGAAGTGCTTGGGAAGAATTTCAAGGGTTAGGTTTTGAGCATGTGTTTTATAAAGGAGATCCCTAAGCCCTAGAATTCTTGTGGAAACTTGGGTTCCAGGTGATCTTAGAAGAATTAACCTTGATAGTGCATGGGACCACACGGGACCAAGTGGACCCGAGGTTAGGTCAAGACGATAGGATTTAACAACCAATGATATACTTGACCTAATTAGGGAGGGGAAAGGATCAAGGAATGAATTTTCAATGAAAGGCAATGCAAGGATCCTAGTGAGGTTTCTAGCCTAGGGGAAACCAAGGGCAAGAATTGGTCTTCGAGCTAGGGCTTGTGATATCTCAAGATCCCATCGTCGGATTCTCATGAAATTTGGAGGGCTTCTTGAGGACACACCAAGGGCTTCTTGAGGACACACCAACGCAATTGTGGACAAAGGTTGAAGTATTTGGATGGCCAAATTGTGAGATAATTAATGCCCTAGGTGATCTATGTAGGCTAGGCCTAGAAAAATAGGGGAGGGTGAAAGAAATAAGCTTTAAAGTGATCACCAGAGGAGGACTATTAATTTGTCCTTTGCGAGAGATGGAGTCATGGAAGATTTAGAGTTTGGATTGATTTCCACTTGTCAAGGAGGCCTAAAAGACAACTTTGTTGGGCATTAGGGCTTAATGGAAGTAGCTTCAAGGTCATTTATACTTTGTTCAAAAATATTTGGTGACTTGTCAAGACAAGGATGTCTCTAGGAACATTCATTCATTCAAACATGACCCAATCATGATACAACACTATTTAGAGATCTAATTTCCACAATTTCGTTCCAAGAAAAGCAACAAATTAACCATAGAATAGCGAAAATCTATCATGAATGCTGCAAAATAAAGAATCAAAATAGCATTAACATAGTACTTACATGTAAGAAGAATATATCCAATCACCAAGATATATGCCAATCATAGAAGCTCAAAGACAAAGAAGAATAACCAAACATTGAAATTCATCCATTCATCTAAAAAGTCTCATCCTCAAAAGATTGTGAAAATCTCACAAAGAAGATATGATCCAATCCCAGTGATGATGCTAAAATGAATTCACATCACTTGTATTTATACACTTCTAATGAGTTTGATTTAGCTAAATAGGCTTACATTAGCCCTTATAATAAAATAATGTGTAAAATAACTAACTTTTGGTGACAAGCCCACCAAACTAGCTCACATACAAAAGAATAAGCCTCTCAAGAGGTCGAATAATGAATAGTGCATGTCGTTGGGCCTTGGAGGATGCCTAATGGAGTGCATATGTGCCATAATGTGTAGTTGAACTCCCAAAAGCGGTGGACAAGAGGTTGGCCCCTTGTAATAACCTGTGGTGCTCCAAATGATGTCTGGGGGCACACAAGTGTCCTCATGGGTTTCCAAACAAATTGAAAATGTGTTTAGATCGCCTGCAAGGGCTAGGATGATGGTGTAGGTGATGCCATATCATAGTGCAAGCCCTGGATCATTTGCCAAGTGTATGGTGCTTCTTTGGGGCCAACTGGGCATGATGGATTAGGTGCATCTTCCTCGTCCAATAAGTGAACCACGAGAAATCTCTAAATGGCTATGTGGATCCATGGAGTGCTGTTTGCTGTTGTGGAGGCCCATGGCTTTCTACACACACCCTACATGTGCCAATGTAGCCCTCTGGAGTCAGGACACCGTATAGGGAGACTAAACCCAAATGGAAACCACCTGCAATCTTGCATAAGATCCAATGTGTCCTCGTGCCTTCCAACACACCAAGTCATTAAAGAAATCAAGTAGAAGGGTTTATAAACCATGGATAACAAGTGAGCACTTCATAATGGCATGCCCTTCCATAGTGGGCTTTGGCTTATGCTAATGTCTCCTAGCTCCAAATAGGGTTTAACCAGGCATCCTATTAGGTGGTTTCTACCTCTAAAGGGGGTGGTATGTCTGTGGTACATCCTTCAAATAGTGGTGGCATGTGGCATAATGATGGAATGGAGTAGGGAATGAAAGGGGGCAACCTGGATCGCATGCCATGGTACAAGGGTAGCTAATAAAAGGGAAGCCCACACTTGGGTAAATAATGTGTAGGAGGGAGCAATCGTGGTGCATGAGTTACACAGACCTTGATTTTTACACCCTTCTTCATGTGCCTTTTGCTATTTTATGATTTTCTTTGGTTAACTACTCGAGGCTCTAGATAATGAGAGCATGATGCGTAAAGTATAGCAGTGGATACCCCCTTATAAGGTGGGGCAGTTTATCGCCCACCGGGGGTTGGGACAATCATGGGTTCCTGGATGACAAAGGAGGTTCATCAAGGGCCATGTAGGAACCAGGGTGATGGCCATGGAATGGGGTAGAGCTCATGTCATGGCTTTTTCCCATGTGCTAAATGCTTGTCCTGACCATCTTTTGCATTTTCTAGTACAATTTCCTGTTGAATGTGGTCAATTATGCTTTTTCTTTTTGTTTTAGCTGCATCAACCTCCAGGCATCATTCCAGGCCCGATCCAAGATGTGGGGCAAGGGGAGGGGTTGGCTGACCCTATGTGGACCCAGGTGGGAGGAGAGATGATTGGGAGTGTAATGAGCAGAAAGGGAGCAATATATGCGAATCAGGGAGCAGGACCACGCAACCAGAATTAGGGTTTCCCATGTAGTACCATCTGTAAAACCAATAGGTTAGTAAAAGAGATCCCACGGGACTAGGGTGCAAGGTTAACATCCCAAAAGAGACCTAGGGGACAAGAGCACAGACCTAGACCACTCTTTCCGCAAAATCCCCCCATTAATCCATGCCCAAAGTTTCCATGATAAATAAACTACAATACTCAATTACCAAATAACAAGGCATACCTTTAGGTTTGGGAGGCCCACCTTCAAATATACGATCATGACAGATGGGTGAGAGACCGCATGGTTGGCTCAGGTGGCGGAGAAATGGCACATCGAGCTAGATGGTGGCTGCGAGGGGCTACCGGTTGAGGACCATCATGGCAAAATTTTTTCTCCTAGGGATATCACCCACAAAATGGTGGGTAACAAGAAGGAGACATTCTCATCATACCTTAGGGGCTTAATAGCTGAAACATAACATTGGAACAATACCTTGTAGTGTTCAAATGCCAGTGCACCTTCTCATTAGACATAGGCAGCTTGTAGTACTTTGTAATCTTTACATATAATGCCTCTTTACCTTTACATATAATGCCTCTTTACCTTTTCCACCTCTAGCCATCCTTCTTGTATTTCAAATGATCCTCAAGAAGGATTGTAATGTTTCTAATTAGGAAAAATAGTGATATACAGGCAAACAACAAATTACACCACAAAAAATTTCAAACTTTAGCATGCACCCATGAAAAACCAGAAATGTAGAAGTAGCTGAGCTATTTTATTATAAACTGGAGAAAGAGTACAAATATATGGAAGGAATTTGCCTGGGCTTGCCTCAAAGGCAATCAGAGCAAAGCCCAAGTGGATAAATATGAAGCTCGGATGCTGCTATCAATCACCCAAGTACTGCTTTGCACTGCCTTGGCAATTCTGCACTGTCTTCTGCAAAGATATAACTGGAAACCCCTCCTCCGATGCTCAGAAAATTCTGCAAAATTACCTCCAAGCTCCCCAAGCAAAACCGACCAAAACCCAGAAAGGGTTTGGCCTAATCCCAACCTCCGAAAATCGATCCCTAAAGGCCCTACGCTCTCCATTGGCTGCTGAAATACACTCCCTATCAATGCACTAGCAAACCTCCCCAAAAAGACTCCAAAAAGGCTGCAATCAACTCCACAAATATTATCCTTATTTCCCCTGGCAAGTTCCAACCTCAATGAGCAAGCTCTTCACTCCCACATGTGCCCAATGACACCCTTCTACGTAGCCCTAGGAGCAACAAACTCACTCCAGAAAATAGCTGTCTCCTCCAGCTCCCAAACTCCCCAAAAAGCCTGCAAAATACTTGAGCTCCCTTCTCCTAATTTTCTCCGGCAATTGCTCCCCGAAAGAGCACTGAAATGAATCCCTCAAGAGCCTCTCATGCGTCCTCCAAAAATACGCACTGCCTAGCAAATCTGAATGCAAATGCTAGAAAATTCACTGTAAGTCTCCTCTGGATAGGTGTGAAAGAACCTCTCTATGGTGGCACTCGGAGTCCCCCAAAGAAAGGGTGAGTTCTCCGCTTGGAAAACTCGTGCTGAACAGCAAGTGACCTAGCTAAGCAGCTCCGGCAACTGAGTTAAGTTTTTGATATGCCAAAAGATGCAAATGAAGTTGAGCTTCCTCCTTTTATAATTTCGTGGGCCTTTCTTCCCACGTGGGCCCCTCCATCAAGCAAATCGAATTCCTCTTAAGCATTTCGAACCATAGGCTAACTGAAGTGAGTTTTTCATTGTGTGGGTGCCTCCCACATTCCACTATCAAAATAATATGACTTCCTTTTAACTCCTAAGTCCTTTACCAAAAATGAGTGGGTCCCATAGCCTCCAAAATTGTTCTCAAAATTGGGGAATTAATTCTGTTCCAAAATAATTTAGGAAGGGACATTACAAGGATCCACTCATCACATCTCATTAAGGAGGTTAGAAACATCCTTATACTCAAATACATATGCAGGAATTATAAACAATAAAACAGTGTTGATAATATCGCCGAAATATTGGCGATATTCGGAAATATTGAGATATTTTTGGCATGCCAAAATATCGCCGAGAAAATATCACGATATTTCGGCAAAATATCGCGCGACGACCCTAAAAATCGCTGGGTAGGTTGGTCCGCGGCTAGAAAAAACAATTTTGGTCATTTCCTTTGCTCATTTTGGTTTTTGAGTCTTGGAGAAGGAAGGGGAAGAGCTTTATGGTGGTTGTCAAGGAGGGATTGAGGATCAAGCAACCTTTATCACCACCTACTAAGAATTTTTTGTGGATCAAAGATTGAAGAATAGTGAGACGAACTTCATTTCTTCTATTAACATGTATGTTCTTAAAAACCCCTAGGGCCTATGTTAATGATTTTTTTCATAGATTTAGGGTTATGCTTGCTTGCCTCTTTGCCTACCAACATTTGGCCTCTTTGTTTTTTTTCCATTTGCTATGATTTTCATGCCCATGAGCCAATGTAAGGGTTTTCTCCATATTTGGACAACAAGCTTCATTTTTTTTAACTTTCTTATGCACCCTCTTATTGCCATTTTTCATTCACATAGCAAATAATGTAGTCAAAAAAATAATTTTTAAAATGAGGTGGTTATTACCTATTATATTTTGGATTTGGGTGTTTAATGCCAATTTTTTGTTTTTTTGGTGTCCTAGTTTTGAATTAGTTCACTACAAATATGCCAAAGGCCTTGGACCCATTTTGGGAGTATGGGGAGCCTGATGGTGGGACAAATTGGGCATATCTATCATGGAAATCGTGTGGGACCAAAATGGCAGGAGGGTTTACGTGATTGAAATACCATCTGGCTAGACTACCTGGACATGATGAAAGGCTTTGTACGGTTTCTAGTGCAGAACTTATACAAAAAGCTCTTGAAGCAATTGATGAAAAAGACAAAAAGATAGCTGCTAGGGAGAGGGCACTGATCTCAAATAGATAGTTGTTAATTTTATTTGTTTCGCTACATATAACTCATGATGATGAGATACTTTTATATGTGTGATGTTATTTTGTATTGGTTCTCCACATTTGAGTCCTTGATTGGACAATGTTCAGGGATGAGCAAGAGTTGGTATCGCCTTTGATGTACCATTTTTATTTTACATCCACTACATCATATATATCAATGCTTTCTTCATATTTACGTGCCAATGTGTTTATTTCATGTTGTTATTGCTTTATATGTTTAAAAATCTAAAAAAATGAATATAGTATGCATTTTTTATGTTTGCCGATATTTTCACCGATATTGCCGATAAGATGTTTTCTGGACCCTCGCCAATATTTTGCTGATACCGATATTTTCAACACTGCAATAAACATAATAATTAGATCCATAAGTCTAAACAAAAGTAAAAGGCATCATAAGTCAAGAAATACTTATCTTCAATGGGAGGTGATCCTCTCCCTCTTGAACCAGCCATCACCATCCATAGTCCACATAACATTGTTACCTTTAATCAACCAACTAGGCCTACTAAGGATTATCCCATCTAGGGCTTCATCAAATCTTTTATAAGTGCTTGAGCATCTTCACATTGACCATACTAGGTTTCATATCTCATATCGTTTCCATAAACCAGGGTTTCTCTCAAACCTTAACCCTAATAACCAAGTTACCTAGGGTTTTCTTCAAACCCTAGAATTCTTTTAGGTCTCCGACTCTCCACCATCCTCTTCTTGCTTCCGTCAAAGGTGTCATCATTAGGGTGATCTCCATGACTTTTTTTCAGACCAACTCTAATCCCATGCTAATTTTTCTTAGGGCTATATTGTTCTTTGCTTAGATAATTGCATTTCTTCATCAACACATTAAGTTCACCCCATATCATCATTACATCATTCAAATTTACATCATTTTTCATCAGCATATGCAACTATGGAGAAAGAACAACATCATTATCATCAATGCAGAGTAACATAAAGGAACAATAAAAGAAAAGCATGCATACATAAAGACACCAGGATTGGTTCGAGACCAGGGCAAAACCCACTATGGGGAAAACCCTTACCCTTGCAAATTCTTCTTCTTCTTAGATCGTCATAAAATGTTTCAGCAGAGAGTACAATGAGCCCAGTACATAAACTTGCAGTAGAGGTTTACAGAACAGAAGCAGAGTGCAACACTACAAAACATCAGAGAGAAACCCTTTATCCATCAGACTACTGAAGCCCACTGAAGGCAACTATCAAACCCTAGATCAAAACCTTGGACGCTCCTAGCAACGCAGACCGCGAGCGACGAAAACTTCTTGGTCGCTCCCTTAGTCACTAAGAGCGAGTGACTATGTCTGACCCGGATGCTCCTTGGAAGATTGTATGCGTGCGACTGGGGACAAACACACACAAAACTACTCCAAACCCCTAGTCGCTCCCTTCCTACTACTGTGCACCCTTGACCTCACTGTGTGAGTGTCTGGGGACCAACACTGTCTGATTTGCTTTAGAAACCCTAGACGCTCCCTTCAGGCTTCTGTGCGAGCGTCTGAGACTTCCCAAACGCACCCTTGACCACTCTGTGCACCCGTGACCACTTTGTGCATGCGTCCGGGGTCCAAAATGCCCGATCTGCTTCAAAAACCCCAAATGCTCCCTTCAGGCTTATGTGTGAGCGTTTGAGACTTTCCAGATGCACCCTTGACCAATCTGTGCGTGCGTCCGGAGCTGAGAATGCTTAGTTACAAGCCAGCGATCGAGAAACGAAAACCCTAGACCCGTGCGAGCTTTAACCTTGTAGTTTCGAACCCTTGTGTGAACTTTCTCTGTCAGACCTGTGTGAACCAAGACAATAGAAGAGAAGAGAAGATGGCTTGATCAATGTGTCCAAATGAGCTTGAGGTCTCTTCTATCTATAGGCTTCCATGAGGGTCCACTTGATGTTGAGGCTGACTTGATCCAGTATACATGAGTGGGAACATAAATTCAGAAGCCAATTTCTGCTTCTCCAAATGAGGTGATCTTTAGGTTGATTTTGGTCCTCTCGAAAAGAGGAATCTATTGCAATTATTATCTTCATCATGTGAGTTGTCCAAAGTGGAATTTGACCGCAATTGCATAATTTTAACAACAACCACTAGATAGCTCGATGTGCCATTATCTCCGCCACCTGAGCCAACCATATGGTCCCTCACCCACTTGTTATGATTATATGTTTAAAGGTGGCTCTCTTGACCCCAAAGGTATGGCTTTTCATTGGTATAGCTGAGTAATTTCTCTTGTCATGGGCACTTTTGGACATGGATTGGTGGAGGGATTTGACGAAAAGAGTGGGCTAGGTCTGTTCTCTTGTCTCCACTGCTCGATTTTGTGGTTAGCCTTGTACCCTAGTCCTGTGGGATCTCCTTTACTGGCCATTAGCTTTAGGGTTGGCACTACATGGGAAATCCCTATTTTGGTTGCGTGGTCCCGCTTCCCGACACCATATATATCACTCCCTTCAACCCATTTTAGCCCCATTCATCTCTTTCCTAGTTTGGGTCCACATGTGTCCACTGGGTCGACATAGGGTTAACCTCCCCCTCCCCTTGTCCATCCCTTGGGTCGGGCCTAGAATGATGCCCCGGAGGTTGATGCAGCTAAAAAGAAAGGAAAAAGCATAATTTGGCCACTCTCAGCAAGAAATGTACCACAAAATGCAAAAAATGGCTAGGACATACAATTTAGCACGTGGGCAAAAGCCAAACACGAGCTCTACCCTTTATCCATGGCCATCACCTTGGTTCCTGTGGGCCCTAGATGAGCCCCCTCCATCATTAAGGAACCCATGATTGTCTCAACCCCTGGTGGGCAATAAATTGCCCCACCTTAAGCGGGTGTCCACGCTATATATTACACATCATGCTCTCATCCCTGGAGCCTCGAGTAGTTATGAAGAAAAATAAATCAAAGGCAAAAGGCATATGAAGAAGGGTGGAAAAACAAAGGTCGGGTTAACTCATGTACAACTATTTGCTCCCTCATACACTCATACACCTATGTGTGGGCTTCCCTTATTATAGCTACCTTTGTACCATGGCATGCGGCTTGGAGCATTCCCCTGATCCCCACTCTGTTCCATCACTATATCATTGACCACCTACCACCTAATGGATGTACCATGGGCATGTCACCCCCTTTAAAGGTTGAAACGACCTAATAGGGTCCTTGATTAACCCCCTTATTGAGCTTGAAGACACTTGTAATGCCAAAGCCCACTATGGAAGGGCATGCCACCATGAAGTGCCCCATTGGTTCCATGACTTGTAAGCTCTTTTGCTTGATTATTCTTACGATTTGTTGTATTGGAGGGCAAGGGCATGCATTGGATCTTATCTATGATTGCAAGTGGGTCTCCATTTGGGACTTGGTCTCCCTATACGGGGTCCTAGCCCTCTAGAGGGTCACATTGCCACTTGTAGGGTGAGCGTTGAGAGCCATAGGCCTGCACCATAATAGAGAGTAATTCATGGATCCCCAACACCGCTCATTGATTGCTCGTGTTCCACCTTTTGGATGAGGATGATGCACCTGGTTCACCATGCCCAACCGACTCCACACTTGCACCATACACTTGGCAGATGTTCCAAGGTCCAAATGAGGATGTGTCTCGGTGCAAGAGACAAAGGGAGGGCTTATGTCATCATCCTAGCCCTTACAGATGGTTTATAGGGATTTTCGATCCACTTGGAGACCCATGTGGATGTCTGTGTGCCCCCACACCCACTTGGGAGCACCACAGGAACTTGCTTGGAAAAGAAAGGGCCAACCCCTTGTCCACTATGTTTGGAGTCCATTGTCTCACCATGGCACATTTTGGACTTCATTAGGCCTCCTTAAAGGCCCAACGACTCATTTTATTGATCATTTTGTTCTCTTGATAGGTTTATTTTTATGTTATTGAGCTATCTTGGTGGGCTTGTCACCAAGGGATGTTATTATTGCACATTATTTTATTATTTGCGACTTAATTAGGCCAATGAGGCAAATTGAACTCGTTAGAGATGGTATAAATAGATGAGAAGTGATTCATTTCTCTCATCATCACTTGGATTAGGTTATTAGCTCTTGTGAGGATTTCACATTCCCTTTTGGAGGACGAGTTTGGTTTCATGGAATGAATTTTGATGTTTGGATTCTATCTTCTTGGTCTTGGAGCTTCATTATTGACATAATGTGGTGATTGGATATACTCATTTGTACATGTAAGTGATCTTTTTCATGCTTATTCTTGTTATTTACTTTGTCACATGAATGTTGCGGGGATTTTCGCTATATAAGTCCGAAATTCACTGCTGCTCTATATGAAATTGTGGAAATTTGGTCTTTTGAAGCGTTGCATCATTGCATGTGCCATGTATGAATGGATGAATATTCCTAGAGGTTATCTTTATTGAAAATGCCTTGATAAGTCATCAATTATTGCATATCGAAATATAAATTTCTTGGGTAGCTGCTCTCATGCCCTAAATGCCATGCGTAGTGCCTAAAGACCTCCTTGATTGGGTATAATTTCTCCAAATCATAAGTTCACCTTGACTCCATCTCTCCCAAAGGCAAGGCACTAATCCATCCATTGGCGGTCAACCTAAACGTTTATTTTTCTTGCCTCCTCTTTCTCTTTCTAGGCCTAGCCTTAATAGGTCCCCTAGGGAATCACATAAATCCCATTGTAACCATCAAAACTCCTCGATTTTTGGTCCATAACTGCGCTAGGATTTTCTCTAGGGCCCTCCAAATTTGAAGCAATTCCGATGGTGGGATCCTGAGATATAACAAGACCTAACTCTAGGACTATTTCTTGCCCTAGGTTTCCTTTGGCTAGTGTCCTCATTTGGATCATTGCATTCAATCCTCAGAAGAAAATTTCTACTTTGATGCTCTTCTTTTCCCAAATCAGGTCAAAGCCCCTCCTTAGTTGATCAACTCCATACCCTTGACCTGATTCTGGGTCCACTTGGTCCTTTGTGGTCTCGCAACTTTATAACTCTAATTTCATAAAGATCACATGGAGGCCAATTCTCCATAAGGATTTTTTGGCCTAGGAATCATCTTTACATGATATATTCCCAAACCCTAGCCTCGAGAATCCTCTTAGCCCTTCCTAGAGAGTATATCACCTTGCTTCTCCAACAAGAAAGCCACATAATTGAGTCTCTCTTGTGAATAGGCCTTAGGAATCACTCCATATACTCTTATTGATCC
Organism: Pinus taeda; assembly: GCA_000404065.3. Classification (NCBI taxonomy): domain Eukaryota; kingdom Viridiplantae; phylum Streptophyta; class Pinopsida; order Pinales; family Pinaceae; genus Pinus; species Pinus taeda. Next base: position 81,780 of record APFE030318431.1, on the reverse strand, counting down.
ATTCATCTAGTGATTCCTCTTATACCGGGTCTCCTCCCATTGGTGAAAGTCCGTAAAAAGCAGGGAGCTTTAGCTGAGGTGACAGTGGACGATCTTTCCATTGCTGCCCTTGACCTAGTAGTTGCTCTATAGGATCCCCTGCTAATTTGAGCATTAATAGGCCTAATACATATTAACCATAGTTTATTTTGCATAACTTTGTCAACAGTTAAAGTTGAAGCCCTAAAACCCTTTGTAAAAATTTAGATCAATTAATACATGATGCATTCTTACTTCTCTTCATGCTAATATAAGATGAGCTATTTCTTTTAAAGGTTGAGATAAGTTATAGTTATGCTCTTCTTAACAAATCTCTGAAAAGATATCATATGTAGCTGTCATCAAGAATTTGTTAAATGTTAGCTTTGATTAGCTGGAGTATTAAGTGGCCCCAACACTTATTATGATATTAACTGTATTTTATTTTGCATAACTCGTTCAGCAGTCAAAGTTGAAAATCTAAATCCATTGGTAAACGGTTAGATGATAGATCCCTATCAGGATGACTAAAAAGATAGTGAATCTTAAAAATAATCTCATATTTTAAAAAGTACAGACATAAAGAGGAAATTGCATAAATGTTTATATTTTGATCATGGCTAAAAACACAACTATAAATCTTCCCATGATATCCTACCAGTATGATATAAGGAAAATAAATCTAGCAATCTTGTGCTTGTACCATTTGTCTAATCCAACAAAGATTGCATTTTATGGCCATAGATTTTATTGTAGCTGTACCGTGTTGACAAAAACTACTTTTTTTCATATATGCTTATTAAGAAATGATACCCCAAAACGCTCGAAAACAATACATAAATTATTAGAGAATAAAACCAAATATTATTGTGTAGTTTGTAACTTTGTTTAATGAGATACTTTCATAGGATGTTAGTATCTAGTTATTGTTAGAAAATCAGAAAGGCAGTTAAGATTTTCTTGATCTTGATAATTACTTGTGATGTTTCTTATTATTACGATTCTTTATATCTTCTTTCTTTAGTTCATCAAGCAATTACCAAAAGCAACAGCACATAAAACAATAGACACAAGATGTAGGCAAATGTCAGGGCAAAACCCCCCTCGAAGGGAAAACCCAGTCAAGATAATTCTTCCTTTTAATAGTATTCTTTGAGACTCTTCACCCTAGACCAAGAATAGACCTTCCCTCCACACCAAGTCAGCCTCCCAGAATTTTGACCTCTTCCCAGCAACTTCGACAATGCAACAACATATGACAATTGGCAGCTTCCATTAACTATGAAACTTGGAAGACTTTGATCTCCCAATCCAGGACACGAAATAGAGAGAGAGAGAGACACCAAAATTTCAATTTTTCTTTTCTCCTTAGATTTCCCCAAATTCGCACTCACTTCGGCTTCCTGGCAACAGACTTTCCTAGCTACAAGAGAACTTCGCACTTCTCCCCAACAACAAGAGATTTTCGCACTTCTTCCCAGCTACAAGAGAATTCGAACTTGATGAGAGAATGATTGCTCCAAATGAATTCAATGTCGTTCCTTTTATAGGCTTCTTGTGGGGTCGAATAATGTCCTTGGGCCGACTTGATATTCTCTTAGGCCGACACGGTGTGGAGGTTACATAATTCATATTTGACTCAATACTTAACCTTTTTGCACGATTCAAAAGCCCAAGAAGGGTCGTTTTAAATGTACAATGACTCTATAGACTCCAAATAAATCCTAGAAGTCTTCAATGGGGACTTTGACCTAAAACATGGTGACCCAAGCATGAAACCTATGCTTTAATAAGTCACAATAATAATAATAAAAATTCTTTTCTTTATTCTTTTTAAAGTACATTACATGATGACTCAAGTACATTATTTAAGACTGAATATAGTTACATTTTCCAATGGTTATGTCTATCTTGTATATTTTGTGAGTGCAAGGATAATGATGCTGCTTGTTTGTTTATTTGACTGCTGTCGATTGTGAAATACTTTAGTTTATTTATTATTTTATGCAGGTAGGCCCTTCCTGATATGACATTTGAAACATGAACTCATCGCATGCTTTTGATTTTCTTATTTGACCCTATTTTTTATTTAGTGTTCCAACTCACCCATGATTTGTTGGTTGATATCTGTTTGTAATTTGTATCAATTGCTCCTCATATCTTAATTCTTTATTTTCCACTTTATTTCAGGAATCTTATGTAAACCAAGAAAAGGTGGCATGTTGAGTGTTTACATTTTCTGGAACAACCTTGTACATTCTCTTGCAAATAACTTCTTGTTTACATTACTTTCGTGACGCCTGAGGTGATGCCAAAAATGGCTTTGTCCAGAGGTGTTTCTTTCGAAACTAAGATGCTTAATCAGGTTGATTCTTATGGCACCAGTCACAAGGATGTAAAGATGTGGAAATGCACATGGTTAGCACCAAGGCTGAAACACAAGGGACAATGTTTTGCTGATAAAATAGACTCAGTTTTTCAGCATGCAAGATTACCTCTTCCTTCTCATATTTCTCGAGCTCGGAACAGTGAAATTGAAGAGTGCCTTAGAGATTGTGAAGATGTCCTCTCAGACCCTTCAACCTTTCAGTGTGAAAACTATTCGGAGGCAACAAGGTAGGTTGAGCTGGAAATATTCTTAGTCTGTCAGAACTTTTATACGTATTTCTTTCTCATGGTTGTGATTATTTTAACTGTGGATAAAACAATGTTGTGATGATTGACTAGATACTTGATCTAGATTCCGATTATTGTAACAGAAAACCTTCTTTCTACAGATCAATGCGCATGAAACTATGAACAGTTCCATTGAATTCATAAATTTTATTATCTGTGGCATTTTTATATACTGGATTATAGTTTTGCTAAGATTGTCCCTTTTGGTAGTTTTATACTGCGTAATCATCCTCAAAATATTTCAATCACTATCTTTAGTTTTCTGCTTTTCTTATTTTGTTACGGAGAAGTGGAAGATGAAGTATATGGTTACCCCTTTAATTTTGTAAAGTTTAAGTTGTTGTTGTATTAAAGCCAGTTACCATGCTCGGAAATTCAGCTTGATGTAAACTATTAGTTTTACATGTCTAGGATTATTCGCAAGAGTTGACCGCTGGTGTTTTGGTACTTGATATTTTCTTTAAGTCATATTTCTAAAACGTTGTAGTCTGCTTGACAATTTTTATGGTCTGGCCAAAATCTTTTCTCATGGAATGAGAACTATTTCACCTTAATTTTCATTTTTACCATGCATTCATAAATTCTCACCACTAAAAATTCATTCATATACCAAGGTATTTAACCGTATATCACCGTTTTCATGTGCACAGTAGTTACTGAGAACTATGGATTTGGACAATCTAACAGATTTCACATGCAGACCTAACAAATATGTGGAGTAATATTCAAAATTGGAGAAACCAACATAATTCACATGAAACTACATAAACACCTCAGGTAGCAGGAAGAACAATTGCCACTTTCTTAACACAAATCTGGATATGGGGGAAAGGTTGTGAAGGGAGTATTCATCTTCCAGCATAGGCATTCAACACGAATGCCATGCCCCAGCTGGGGCTATGAGATGGCAAGGGTGTTTCTATCTGCAAGCTTACTCACAAAATTTCCTTGCCCAAGGTTATGTACCCAAACATTGAACTAGAGAGGGAAATGATTAATATAGAGCAACCGAACCTTCTGATAGGTAGTTTCTAGTACAGATTACAAGGAAGACCCTCTACTATCTCTCGTGCTAATATTGGTAAACCTCTGCCATCCTTTGGCACTGGTACGATAGACCCTCTGCCTGCCTACACTGGCACAAGAAAGCCTCATTTAGGCTGTGAGCTAGTACAGGTTCCATACTAAACAATTTGCTCAACTCAACTCCCTTCACTTATTAATGAGCATAATAAGCACAAATTACTAATATAGAAACTAAAGAAACTTCCAAACTTTCAAGATGCAGCTTATATTCAAGTAAGGTGGTAGGTAGGGATATATGTGCTTTAGAATGAGGTGTCCAAATGGTCAATTAAGGCTTTACTTGCATGCCACCAGGTACAAATCATAAGGGATAAGTTGGGTGGGTTTTACTGGTCATATCATAACCCCCCTCTTTCTCCCAAGGCAACCTTTTCCATAATTTTATATTAATAACTCTTTTACTTACAATGTGTTGTCGCCTAAAGTGTACACTTAAGGCCCAACAGTTAGAGTAAGGGCTGCCACTCTGTAACATCCCTAAGAAAAATTAACAGTAAATATGCAAAACAAACATAAACAAAAACACCATAAACAATGAACACACTACTAGACCGTAAAATTGCACCAAAAACTGCGCTGCTGAGCTCTTTTTATTAATAAAGATGGGTGTACAATAAGGTGTTGGAAGGAATGCACCTGGGCTTGCTCAAGGCAAGCTAGCAAAGCCCCAAATGACAAATAAGACACTCTCCACCAAAATGCTGCTATGTTGCTCAAGCTTTGCGCTGCTGATGCCTAGAAATACGCTGCTCGCTGAATGGATCTGCTGCTAGGTCCCTCTTCGGTGCTCTAAAAATTCTGGGAAATTATTCCCTGCCTCTCCACCAAATACCCAGAATAACCCATGAAGGAATTGGCCAATGCTTGACTTCGGAAATTCAGTCCTATTTCCCCTAGCTCCTCTAGCTCCTGGCTGAATTGGGACCCCTGTTTGACCCCTCAAATCTGCCCAGAAAATTTTGCCAAATTATTTCTGAGGTCCTTGTCAAAAACCCAGAAAAACCCAGAAATGATTTGTCCTAGTTTTGAGGCTCCAAAATTGGGAACTCTGTGCTTGAGATCTTTCTATTTGGACCAACCTAGCCTGCATGACACTCATTTCCTTAGCATGATTATATATTAACTTTGTTTGATTAAGTACCATTCTTTCAAGTTTCTGCATCAGTATTTGCATAGGGTCATCGTCAGATTCATTGGATTCTTTCGATTTACCTGGACCCTCAGCTAAACCTGAAATTTCAATCTTCCCAGATGCTTTCTTATCCTTTTCAATTTCCTCAGCTAAAACTTGGGCAACCTTATAATCATTAGTTTTAGTTTGCCTCAACTCATAAGAAGTATCAACATCAAAGGCATCAACATAAAAATTCCAAAAGAGACCTGGCAGGAGGTCGATAATCTTGAGATAATTCTTTAATAATACCATTAAACCTCTTATTAAATTCCTTTATGGTTTCATTTTCTTTCTTCTCTATGATGCTGATAGCTTTAACCATATGTCTTTCTTCTCTTTTGTCTCCATACTTGTCCTTAAAGGCATTAATAATCAATTGCAATGAATTAAACAAATTATCATGCTTTTTTGTAAGCCAGTCCAGAGCATCTTCCTCTAAGGAAAGAACAAAGAGGCTCATTTTCACATCTTCATGATTAAAGTCAGCACCTCTAGCATATTTACCCAACCAAGAGCTAAAAGTTTTTAGATGATCCATAGCATTAATAATCGATTGCAATGAATTAAACAAATTATCAGGCTTTTCTGTAAACCAATCCAGAGCATCTTCCTCTAAGAAAAGAACAAAGAGGCTCATTTTCACATCTTCATGATTATAGTTAGCACCTCTAGCATATTTACCCAACCAAGAGCTAAAAGTTTTTAGATGAGCCATAGCACTAACCGCATTTTTTCCTTGGAAAGAAGGCAACTTGTCAAGGCCATTATTAGGAAGGTCATTTGGATAACCTTGAATGTTAGCAAAGTTACAAAGGGCGAACAAGTCCATGATGTCTTGCTCAAAGGGAAAAATTGGGGCCAATGGATGATAGAGAGAGAGAGAGATCCTTGCTCAAGAAAATTAACAAATCCACAAGAAGCAAGCTTCTAGCAAAAATTCTTGAAAAAAATGAAAGCAGTGGAGTCTCCACTTGAACATGAATCTAGCTCGAAGATCCAAAAGGCAAAGGCCGAAAGGGTAGTCGGGGGAAGCAGCTGGATATCAGGGAGGGCTTCTTGTTTGAGAAATAATGGATGAATAAGTGGAGTCGCCACCCAAACAAGAAACTAAACGAAATGTCTAGGGACTAAAGGTGCAGATAAATAAGATGAAAGGATTAGCATGAGGAAAAAGATAAGGTGATGAAAAGATGAAGAAATATAATGGCGCCAGAAAATGTGGCATTGTTGGGATAAGAAATGATAAAAGATTGAGAAGATAAAGATGATTAAGACGAATGACACAAATCCAAGGTCCAATAAATTGGTCCCTGGCAACACCGCCAAAAAATGTTGTCGCACAAAGTGTCTAGGCCAATGTTGTGAAAAGCGCGAGCGGGATTTAATCGGCGTGGGGAAAAAAATGAAAAAATCGGAAAAATCGGGAAAAAAGCGGAAAAAAGCGGGAAAAAAGCGTTTGGAACAAAAATATTCATTTTTTTCATTTTTT